>JAMKQA010009808.1:0-12767 GCA_024699735.1 Posidonia australis | reverse complement strand
TAATGAATGAAATGGGACCAATCTTTGCAAAAGAGTGTGGGTGAGAGGTGTGGGCTGAGCCATTTTGAAATCCAGGGTTCAAGACAAACTCAGTCGGGCTTAGTGGGCTTCATGGGCCTCCATGGGCCAATGCGGGCCCACATGGGCTTACATGAAGTCAAATAGGCTTGAAATGGTGTAGTGGGCCCAAATGGGCTCAATCACGGTTTAATGGGCCTAAGTGGGCCTTCATGGGCCCAAATGGGTTTCCATGAATTAAATGGCCTAATGAGGGTTTGTGGGCCCAGATGGTCTTAACCAGGGTCCAAGCTCAGCCACCAGATCTTCATCCTGCAAAATTGGAAATTTGGGGTGTCTACACCGTGCCTAGAAAGCAGCCTTCTGAATGTATGAGTCTTGTATCCTCTTCTGGTGATACGCTGACCTCAGATCAATCTTCGAAAACATGGATGCAGACTGCAACTAGTCAAACAGGTCATCAATGCGAGGCAAGGGATACTTGTTCTTCACCATGATCTGGTTCAGCATCCGATAATCTATACACAATCGGAGCGAACCATCCGTTTTATAGACAAACAAGACATGTGCTCCCCATGAAGACACACTTGGCCTAATAATTCCCTTGTCCAGTAACTCCTGCAACTGAGTCTTGAGCTCTCGCAACTCTGTTGGCGCCATGTGATAGGGAGGCTTGGACACAGCATTAGAATCAGGGATCAGATCGATTGGGAACTCTACTTCCCTATGAGGTGGCATATCAGGCAAATCATCCGGGAAAACGTCGAGATATTTACACAACACAGAGATGTTGTGAACAACCAACTCAGGAGAAGTGGAGGTAACTATACTAGCTAGATACCCCACGTAACTCCTGACTAAAGAATTATAAGCCTTCATAGCTGAAATGACAAGCTTAGGCTCACCCTAACACCCACCTTGCACAAAGAAAGACCCATCCTCAGGAGAACTAAAATAAACTCTCCTTTAAGCACAGTCGATCAAAGTGGACTGCTGCGCCAACCAATCTATGTCGACTATCACATCGTACTCCTACATGTCTATCACGATCAGGTTGGCACCAAACTCTCTACTGTTCAGCGTCAAGCCGACAAACTGCAAATACCTCCATGCCAAACTGTGCTCCCCTAGTGACGTTACCACGCTGACATGAAAGACCAACCTAGTCGGGAAAGACTCAGAGACAAAAGAGAAAGAACTCCCTGAGTCAAACAAAACTTTGACTATCCGACCAGCCACAATAAAAGAACCTGATGGCCAAGCAAAACAACAACACCATATCCATACAATCAGGCAAAAGTCTAGGTTACAAAGGATATTACAACAATCACAGAGGGTCACAAACCAACTAATCATCCTTACCCTTAACTACATGTCCCGAAGTCCCAGTGTCTGGAGTTGCAATGGTAAACACCTAGCTCCTAGTCGGTTGTTGTGGTGCGTTTCCTGCGTTCTTAGGTGGTTTCGGACAAGACCTCAGAACATGTCTCGCCTTCCTGCAATTATAGCACACCACTAAGGCCGAAGGCTACCGAGAATGAGAACAATATGCAGCGATGTGGCCCACCTGACCACAAATGAAGCACTGGTTCCCACTAGGTGCACTGGACTCTGTCTGACGGAAGCCAGCTCCACTACTCCCAGTAACACTCCACTGGCCTGCAAAGGAAACACTAGACCTCCCTTTCTGCTTCTTCTCAGGGCTACCTGAACTATTGGCACTCGGAGGAACCGAGAAAGAGAACTAAGAAGTAAAAGAAGAATTATCCTTCCCTTTGGGGCGACTCTCTAGATATTTTTGATGTTCTACCTCGAAGCGATAAGTCGTCCCAACCATGTCCTCCACGGTTTGGCACCGACAAGCCATCACCTTCACCCGTAGCCCTGGGTTCAAACCGTCTAGAAACCTCTACACCCGTTCCTCCTTAGACTTATAGGCAAGCACAAAACGCTCTAGTCGGGCGAACTCAGTCTCATACTCGAGCACCGACATTGTGCCCTGCTCCTAACTCTGGAAATCACGGCAAAGTTGCTCCTTCACATGAGTGGGGAAATGCTTGTCATAGATGGCCGCCATGAAATCCTTCCACTGGATGCTAACAGTGACTGAGTCCGGGAACTTCAGCTGCCTCACAGACTTCTACCACTTATCTGCCTCACCATCTAGCAAATAAGTCGCCAGTCACACCCAATACTCCTTTAGGCATGCCATGCTCTCCAGCATCTTCACCACCTTCTCCAGCTAGGCCTCACTCTCCTCAGCAATGACCTTGCCTTTGAACGACAGCGGATGAAGCTTCATGAACTAGTTCAGGCACGGGACACTTGATGGCTCACTAGTACTAATCTTGTTGAAGGCATAGGAGATCTCATGTGCCAAGCTCCGTAATTCGACACGAATCACCTTCCATTCGCCCACATCCTCTTGGGGCTCGATTCCTCGATAGGAGCCTTACTCCAACGACCACGAGGAGGCATCCTACAAGGAGAGAGGCGAAACACCTGCACCATAGACAAAACAACTAGAAAACCATGGACAAAATCAGGTGAAGGCTCTACCATGCATGCAAATCCTATGGAGTCATTAGACGAAACACCTTAGGCTAGTGTAACCTAGTGAACTTAGTACTCTAATACTAGATCTATAATGCCCTCAATTCTCATAATAATTTAAAACAATTTAAATTACAGGAAATTAAAAGCTAAACAGAAATATCAACTACCAAGAACCTGTGTGTGCGGCTACGAGACTCCGAACTATATGGACTATGTTAAAACCCATCTGCATGTCTGCACCTGCAACCCAAAACCACGAAGAAAACATGAGTGACAAAAGTCACCGAGCATGCACCCCATGAAAATGGTGGAAAACAAATCTATATTAATTTCCTTTAAATTCATTTATTAAATTATTTTCTCCAAAACCACCAAAACTATCCAATTAGGCCCAACAGGCCAAAAAACCGCAACCAACGTAACCCACACTAGCCAAAACAGCAACCAACACTCCACTAGCCCAAAACTGCAGATAAGGCCCTCAATGGCCAAAACCACAGATAATGAGTTCGGAAGTCCAACGTCAGGCAACACATCTCTTTGAAAACTATTTTCAAACCATTTTGTATCTTAGGAAACTCTTTTAAAATCTCAGCAAAACGGCACATCAGGTGTCCCATGAGACAACCACTGATGGCCAACGATCCCATCTCAAATGGGCAAAACAAACCAATCCGAGAAGCTCACAGAAATCACATTTTATAAAATAGCTGAGCCCTGATTCGGCATATTGAAATGGGCTCGGTATACCGAAATCTCTTGGATCGGAAGATTGACTAGAATCGGTCCACCGAAATAGGTGCAGACACCCAAAACGATAGAACGAAAATCAGACCGGTCGACCAAAAGTTCTTGGTTCGGTAGGCCGAATAAATCAGATTGACTGAACTAGGACATAACGGTCAACACTCATAATCAAAAACGGTAAACCGAAGAGATTCAACAAACCAAATTTCAATCAGAGGACGTAAACTGATAGAAAAACAACATACCAAAATGATTTGGTATGCTGTTTTCTGCGAAACTAGAAGACGGCCCAAAGCACCAACCCACGAGATCGCCCAAAATGGGGCCTAGGGGCGGACCCTCAAAACAAGTACCACAAAATCCAATCAAAACATATATTGTAAACCCTCGAGTCTACTCCAAATCCACACAAATAAAATGAAAATCCATTCATCATACAGCGATAAATAAATTTGAGAAGGCATAGGGGTCAAAACGATCCAAAACCAACCAACGCCATAAATGGCCATAAATGCCACCATAAATCCTCATAAATTCACAATAAATTCTAGGAATGTAAATTTACCTAGATTCCATGCATTCCTATCATTTTCTACCAATTTCATACTTTCTACAACACGAGATGAGGTGAATTCTTGAAATGAGTTCTCCGACGATCCTCTGGCCAACCACTGGTGCCACCGGCGACTCCGACCCTCATCAAGGCTTTCCCGACCACAGGGACACACCACCGAAGCTCCACACATTGTCATGAGCCGCCGCATGCCACCGTCGATCCTTGGGCACACCGAATCGAGAAGAGGCAAAGAGTGGGAGGGAGGAGGTGGGGAGAGGGAGTGAGTGAGGGACAAGGGAGAGGGAGATGGGAATGGAGAGGGAGGGTGGAAGTGGAGAAGTGGTAGTGAGGGCGAGGGAGAGGAGTCGGACGAGCTCAGGAAGGAAGAAGGAGTGCGCGAGGAGAAGGAGGAAGGGCTTGGGTCGTGCATGGCGGAAGACCCTGGCTTAAAAGGGTACGCAAAGAGAGCAGGTTGGCGCGTGCATGAAACCAGTAAGCCACGTGCACACCAATGCTTCCTCAGTTGCCAGCCTCGCTAACAGCTGCACAAACCTAACAATTCACCACAACCAAGATGCCAACAGCAAGCCACACCAATAGGCCCCCAAATGCAGGTCCCACACGGACCCACACACGGGCCCACCAACATAATGCCACACTCATAGGAACACACAAATAGAAGCCGGTCAACGAGGCCTAAGCCTAAAATCACAAAACACACAAATAGAGCTCGGAACAATAACACCTGCCCAAAAATAAATTCATTAAAAAAGTAAATAATTACAAAATAAATTTATGGGTGTTACATCTTATTCTTTTTATTAGTACGTATTAGAGATTCTGAAGATTCATAACTAGAAGAAACATTCAATTTAAACAATCCATCTATAATAGTTGTAGCAATGGGAACATTTCCCTTGATTAAAGACATTCCAGAAGCATTAAACAAAATGCTATGATTGTCTTTAACTACTTTATTACAGATATTAAGTTTCTCTGAAAAGATGGAATATACAAGTAGTCTCTTAAAATCAACAATTCTCCAGACTCCAAGATGATTCTGTGTTGTCCCACTAACTTTACGTGCGATCGCATCTAGTTTCTCAAAATAACGAACCTTCCATACTCAATTAGAGGCCGCTTTATCAGAAACCCTTGCAAAATGGTTGAAACATGCACAGTGGCATCCGAATTAATCCACCAAATAGTATTAGGAACAAAAGTTAAATTTGATTCATGACTTGCAATTGATATAATATTACCTGAATTCTTCTTTTCAATCTATTTTTTGTATTTCACACAATCTTTCTTTTGATGTCTAGGTTACTTACAGGCACTTATCTTTATTGATGGGCTTGTTGGCCACACCAAGTTTGTGCTTATTTTCAGAATTTTTCTAGACTTTCTTTCCCTTATATGCGTGACCCCTTGATCTGTGACTAACCAAATTCACAGTATTCATCTTGTTGATCAAAGGATAAATAAACTACCTTTCCTCCTCTTGAAGACCTGAACACACTTGGTCATAAGTTCATTTATTGACCATTCATCCTTATATGTGATGTAGGAGACCTTAAAAAGGTCATACTCAGGCGGTAGTGTTTGCAAGATGAAGTGGACTAAAAATGAGTCTGAACTGGTAATCTTTAAGTCATTTAGTTTTCCTACTATATCTCGCATAGCCTTAATATAATCTCTTATGTTTCCTTTTCCGTTGTAGCACATGGAAGTGAATCTCTGTATTAAGGCACCTGCATTAGCTTTGTCAACTCCAACAAATTGTTGCTCAATTATTTCTAGATAAGCCGTCGCCGGAGTATTAGAAGTCACAAGACCTCGAATATCTCTAGGCACATGCTGTAACATAAATGAAAGAGATAATCTATTGGACCTTTCTCATTTTTCATATTGGACATTTGCATCTACACTGCTTTCTTCTGTGGACATTGCAGGAACAAAATCAACTCGAAAGTAAAGGTCCAAATCCATCAGGCCTAATTGAAACAGTAATGATTCTTTCCATTTAGGGAAATTTGTGTCATTCAATAAAGGTACTCTTATCATGCTTTTATCAACAGAAAAAACTACAAAAATTACTCACATTAAAACTTTACATTTAACAATAGCATCATTATAACTTTACGTTGGTAGATGAAATAACATTATAAATTAAATAAACATGAAACTAATTTTGCATGTATAAATGTCTATGTAACATAGCATCGTTGGATACTAAAATGTTCCATATTAATTATACAAACAAAATTATTTCACCCATTTAGATATAAGCATAATAGTTTCACCTTGGTGTAAACTTATTTATCTCATTTATCTAAATAAAAGTTCGAACACCATCTTTATTAGATTTTAAATCTAGACTTTATGTAATTATTACAATCAATTTTTCTTACTTGGTGTCACGTAAGTGAAATTCCAAGTCGTCCAAATTAAAACTAAAAATTACGTAGCATTCATGAAACTTTAAAGTTTAGCAGAATATATGTAAAACCTCCTTAATCATGCTAAAATAACTTTATAACATGTTAAAATAACTAAAGCATGTTCTTTGATAACATGGATATAAAACTGTCACACATAGGTCCAATTTGTCCTTAGATGTAATTATGCAAATAATTATCTATTTATCCAAAATACATCAAAGTCACTTGGATAAAATATTTAGATAATTAATCATGTAACTTCAGTCTAAATCACCCTTAAAACATGCTTTCTAGAAACATTTAATCATTAAAGCATGAAATATGGACTGAAATGCAATTAAAATAAACTGTAATGGTTTATTCTTAATAAACTATATTCTGATCATGCAAAAATCACATTTTAGAACAAATGTTAAACCTGAGGGACTAAACATAAATTTTAGAAACTTATAGAGTTTTTCATAATAACAGATAATTTGAGTATTATAACTAGAAAACTCTAAACTTAAAATAAATAATAGGTTTCTGTGGGGTTTTCGTTAAATCAGAGAACTTAATAGAGTTTTCCAATTAAAATAAAAATCCGATATAAGAAAACATAACTACAGGGACTAATATGCAATTATCAAAAAATTAAATAAATGAGTAAATTGGATTAATGGATCCACCCTGGACCCGTTTACCACAAAACCTAAAAACCCTAACAGGTTTTGAAAGTGAGAAGGGGAAAAGGTGACGGCAGCATGGCGACCTCCAGCGACCACCCAGTCACCGTAGAGGCGCCTACCAGGCACTTGGCCGCCAGTTGGGCACCTCCCAGGTGATCGTCGTGGCTGATTTCGACCATGGTGGGCCAGATCTGGCCATCAATGGTGAGGGAAAACACTGAAAAAGTCATTTTGTCGGCCAAAATCACCTTAAATGGCAAAAAAAGGCCGATTATGCCCCACATGTAGCCTAAAAAGCCATCCCGATTGAGGCAACATACAGGAATGACTAGAAAACGACCTCCACACGACCCAAAAGGATGGATATGTCATTTAATACCTTTTCCCTCATGATTTCATCATTATACGTGAAACCAGATGCACACAAAACAAAGTTATATAATGAAATCATCCCAAACCCAAAAACTAAACAACGACAAAAACATGGCTTTGATGCCACTTGCTAGAACTATATGGGGCTTACCTGATGTCATGATGTCGTTAATCTAGATGCGAAAGCATTCCCCTGATATTATCGCCACAGTAATCACCTCCATCTCTATAAAAGGAGTTTTCTCACAGCAAGAGAACTAGAAAAGTTGGGTTGTAATTGTGTGTTGAAACCCTAGAGAGATGTTTCTTATATAGCACACTCCATAGCTGTGTTATAATATCTCTCACATACCACTTAATTTAATATGTCTCACAATTGGACTAGCCTATTAATCATGTTGGTTAAGTCACATAAGTTAGACATTTGA
Organism: Posidonia australis; assembly: GCA_024699735.1. Classification (NCBI taxonomy): domain Eukaryota; kingdom Viridiplantae; phylum Streptophyta; class Magnoliopsida; order Alismatales; family Posidoniaceae; genus Posidonia; species Posidonia australis. The sequence continues at coordinate 4,981 of JAMKQA010009808.1, read as the reverse complement.
ACTTAGGTTCAACACTCACCTCTGCCAGACGCCATCCCAAGTCCCCTTTATAAAAATACTTGTGCCTCGACACTCTTGCAAATCACAGGCACCATCGACGAGCATGGTTCATAGATGCCTTTTCTTTCTTTCTTCTTTGTTTTCTGGTTCTCGATGAGCTTGATGGCATTGGCTTCTTCTCCTCTCTTCCCTTTCCTCCTTCGCCTTTTCTTTCTTTGTTCTCTATTTTCTCCCCTCTCTCATGAGCACTCGTGGGATTTTTGAGTTCTTTGATCCCAAATCGATAACTAAATACGATTGAATGAAGATTTTGGGATCCAAGTACTTCTCCCTCTCCACCTCGAGTTGCCTCTTGCTTTCTCCCTATTTCCTTTTTTTTTCACTTACCTTCCTGATGCCTCTTCCAGTCCGCTTAAAAAACCAATTCGTGTCACAAACCAACAAGGAAAAAAATTCTCAAGCGAAAAGGATGCAATGGGAGGCATAGTAACTCATTTGGTGTTTCCTCTTTCTCGTGCTCCACGCATCTACAGCACAACGACATGCCAAAATGCAAGTCTCAAGGTCCATTTGAAACTACTTCTAGATAGATTCTTGGTGTTTAGCTTCTGATAAACAATGTAAAACAACAGAAGTAGTTTCAAACGGTATTTAGTTGTTTAACTTTTCACAGAATCCACAACTTTTGGATGAGGAGATCTATGTATAAAATCATATTTTTGTAGAAGTTGGCCTGAGGGAGCTGAAAATTGGATAAATAGGATGTGTATTTACTTTACTATCCTTAATATTTATGATTTTTTACTTTTTTTATCATCAATATTTACATTCATGCTATCAAGCATTATTATCAAAAAACATTAATATTTTTTCCCCTTCCTCCTTCGCGTAACAACTTCTTCCCTTCCTCTTTCATAACCCTAGGCAACAACTGTCTCTTCTCACATCTTCTTCCCGACTCTTCTTCCCATATCTTTTTCTCTGACTCCTCTTCCCTCATCTCTCTTGCGGCAATAACATCAACCCTATCTTCTTGCGAAAGCAATCAAATCACAGTGTACGGCGGTGGTGGCAACATATAGACCGATGAAGAAAGGAGAAAAAAAGGTATTTCTAACACTACATCTCCATCTTTTGGTTTCCATGTTTTGATTTAGAGTTCCTAGATCTAAAGTGTGTAACCAAATGATTACTTAAGAGGGAATATGATTGCCTAAATTGGGTTTCCCAATCATTTTATTATCTTGATTTGTTGGGGATGTTGATTTGGGGGGGGGGGGGGTAGGTGATTACAGTTTGGTGATTACTTAAAAACAGTCTTTTTGGTGTTTTAGTGATTTCTACAAAGCTTGTGTATGTTTATGATTATCATAGGAAGTGGAGATTGTGATAATTAGATGTGAAAGGACAACAGAAGTGCTGCTTGTGATTATTCCAGGAAGTGGTGCGGTGATTACAGTTTGCTCTTCCAATGCAAAATTAATTTAGCCCTGATTTACATACATATAGTGAACGAGTCATTTTGTCCTCTACAGTTAATTGAATTTGATTCTTGTCCACACATGAATTATCAAGACAACCGCTGTTAAATATCAGTACATGTTCATTGATAAAGATTAAAATTACGAAAATACAGTCCAGTCCATTTACATGTAGAAGCGGTCAAATAGAAATAAAGCTTTTCCACCTACCAAACCAACTTTATGTTTATGGTAATGATGTATCTTTTTCTTCTTGATAACTAATATTCTATGTGGTACCAGAAGAATAAATTTGGTAATAAGCTGCTTTCTTGATAAACCAACTTTATTTTGATTAGAGAGAATTTTGCTTTCCATGGTACATATCATAATATTTTTTCCAAGGATGAAAATTCGGTACTGCTTCCTTAGATGCAAAACTCCATTACACATTTAATGTTTCCCTATTTTTTAATGTTTTGTAATTATTTAATTCAATATTTATTCTTACTACTTTCATGTTATTTTTAAAATCAGTGAAAATGATATCTGATGACGAAAATTTGGATAACATGGATTATAATCAATGGGATGAATTTTGGAATAAGGAGGGGTTTGACGATATTATATTTTTATAATAGAATGTATATGATATTACATTGACAATTATCTTAAGAAGATAATTATTTGTGATGTTCCATTCATTAGAAGTCAGATTATCCATAATATGATGAATAGACATGATAGGGTTTGTTTCGACGTGTGTCGATTACCACCTCAAGTATTTGTTCGACTAGTAGTATTTTTAGAGGAAAAGGTCTATTAATTAGAGATACTTGGAATATTTTGGTTGAAGAACAAATGAGGATATTTCTTGAAGTCATTGCTCATGGACATAAAAATCGAACTATCCAAAGTTGAATGCAACATTCTGGTGAAACTATAAGTCCGTACGTGAATACTGTATTAAATGAAATATGCATATGAGCCCTAGAAATAATTAGACCAAAAGAAAATATGCATGTAACCCCACAACAAATTATAAATTATGCGAGTGGAAAGTATTACCTTTTTTTTTAAATATTGTGTTGGAGCGATTGATAGTACCCATATTCGTGCACTTTCTCCAAAAGAACGACAATTAGCCTTCAAAAGTGGAAGAGATTCAAAACGTTGCACACAAAATGTTCTTCTTGTATGTAATTTCGTTATGAGATTCACTTTCGTTTCTACGGGCTGAGAGGATACTCCACACGAGTGTAAAGTATTGAATCATGTAATGTATGAACTGAAAAATAATTTCCCATTTCCACCAAAGCGTATGCATATGTTATAATTTGATTTTTATTTGTTTACATTTCTTTGTTTGTTCAATTTTTTAATTATTCTCATTCAAATAATTTACTACACAGACAAATGCTACATAGTTAACGCTGGATACCCTAATAGGAAAGGCTTTTTATCTCTTTTTCGGAGTACAAGATACCATATATTGAAGTATCAAGTTGTTACTCTCCGTGGAAGTGAAGAGTAGTTTAACATGTTGCATTCATCGCTGTGGAATGTCATAGAACGATGCTTTGGGGTTCTTAACAGGCATTGGAACATTCTGAATTTAATAGCTCCTTATCTATACCCAACGTAAGTGAAGATCATAGTTGTCTCAATAGTCATACATAACTTTATCATGGGATCCTAGAAGCATTTGAAGATGAAGATTGTTATGTGAATATGGGGATTGTGAGAATATAGATGAGACTCCAAATACACCCGATGACACTGAAATGGGAATAGTTTGTGATTGTATTAGAGATCTACTAGTTTATTCATGTGGGAGACATTCAAATTAGAATATTGCATTGTTTCAATTGTATTCTTTCATGTTCTATTTGTCACTGATCTTGTTTTATTTTTTCCATGATGATGTTCGTATTTGTTTAAACTCATATATATTTTTCTTGTGTTGCAAAAGATAATGGATCCAACTGATTTACAAAATGCTATTGTGCTTTCCTGGCTTGCTGAGCCACTTAGCATAGAAGATTCTATTGAAATGTCTCCAAGTATAATGGGAAAGGGGAAAAATAAACAAATTAAAGAAAAGGACCCAAAAAGAAAACAAAAGGCTGCATAGAATGACTATAGGGTGTCTTGTCACATCGCATTTGTTTAGAAGAGGCGGCTTTAGGGAACAAACCAAGCTTGGTTTTAAACAACAAAGGATATGAAAATTTTGAGAAGAAGTTTAAGGAAAGGACCAATGTATTCTATAATAAAGTACAACTGAAGAATCATTGGGATTCATTTAAGAAGGATTGGCACAACGGGAAGTTTTTGGAGAGTCAGACAGGAAAAGGTTGGTCTGAAGAGAAGAAGGTATTTTGTTTCACAGATGATCAATGGGTTAATTTTTCCAAAATGACTTTTATTTCCTATGTTACTTATTTAATTTTTTTAGATGTAAAGATTATATTCATGTTGTGTCATATTTTTTACAGAGATTTCCAAAGATTAAAAAGTTCAAAGATGGATTGGCTCCATGGTCCATGTAGATAAATTTTACTAATTATTTGCAGGTTTTGTTGCCACAGGTAGAGATGTTTACATCCCAAGTGCTATGCCTCTTCCATTTGTTGATTTAGAAGAGGAAATGGTAGATAGTATTGGTGGATTTACTAATTTCCTACAAGTTGGAATTGACAAAAGTTATTGTGAAGGGTCTAGCTTAAATGGTTGAGAATCACCATCAAAAGATACACCACGGAGTAAAACAACTACCTCAGTACCAAACAAAAAACAATAGGTATCTACAGCAACAATACTTGAGAGGGGTTTGATTAGGTTGCCAACAACATACGAGAAGAAGTATGAGTTGATTGCAACTCATAATGAAATGATTGTATCATAGAAACAAGAGCAAGATAACTATTCTATTGCAAGATGTATTTCCTTGTTAAATGAGACTTCCAATGGGTTTTATTCTGAGTGGTGGGATTTTACGTATGGAAAATTGGAGAAATTAACTACAAGGTAGTTATTTTGTGCCCTTCTAGATTCAGAGAATAAGAAAAGATGAATCCTAAGGAAGTTGGAGCGAATGAGTATATTCTTTAAATAATACATATGATCATTTTGTAGTTTGAGATATGAAGGTGCACTGAACTATTCTAGTTTGTTTAACTTTCTTTTTTTTTTAAACTCATGCTGAAGTCAAAATATTTCTGCCATGTGGATTGAAATATTTACCTCAAAAAGTACCATGAGAAATTTCTTTCGTGTTGATGTCGTAGACACCCCGATTTTGAGGTGACTCATTGATAATTCTCTAGATGTTGCTTTGGATGTGGCTGACCCTTGAACCAATCCCAAATCCATAGCAAGTCCGCAGCCCAACTAGAACTCCCGATAGGTAGGAGAGAGCACCTAGCTAGCACATTTACCTAGCACACCTAGCTAGCACACCTCCCTAGCACACCTAGCTAGCACATTTTCCTAGCACACCTAGCAGGCGCACATGCCAG
>JAMKQA010009807.1:0-13730 GCA_024699735.1 Posidonia australis | reverse complement strand
GGATAAAAAAACTTATAAAACTCAATTTTTTTTGAATTTTTTGGACATAGACCTATTGACACAACTTTGATTGCCAAAGGGACCCTTATTTTGTTCAGAAACTTGGAGATGTTGGACACGGGCCACTTCCCTTTTGTTGGATTCGTTCTGTCTTGTTAACCTGAGTCCAGTCGGGATCCTCTTTTTTTTTTTTTTGGGGTCATAGAAGCTCAAATTGGAATCACGGAGTATCTGTAGCAGGCACTTCTCTTTTGTTGCTGTTGCTTGCTGTTCCGGTGGATTGTTTCGTGAACCAAAAGCATGGCTATTATGGGACTAAAATCATGATGACGCGTAGAAGCATCAATTTAGAATGTAGGAAGAAACCCATTTTTGCTTAGTTCAACAGACAGCTGAGTACACCCACAGTTCCCGTTCTTCTTTATTTACCTTTATCTTACCATTAATTGTGAAATATTATCATTCAAAATTGAAATTGGGTGGGCTCCATGGCTGGAAGCTTTTAACAACATCCACAGTCCGTGATAGTGCTTGATAACAAACCAAACAGTCGAGTAGTGATCGAATGAAAACAAGATCTTGCATTGCGTAAACTCAAATCCTTGGAAAGCTATCAAATCTTCTTTCATACACGAATTCTTCTTCTTCTTCTTGTTCTTCTTCTTCATGGTATAAGAATTACTCAATCGTAGGAAGTCAAAGTGAATGAGGTCCATGATTTATAAATGAAGTTACTGATGTGGATCCAAAGGTTTGGAATGAGTTCGTCGAGATTAGTTTTCTAAGATTTATTAAAATTTTATTATTAATATTATTTCTTTTTTAAAGAAACATCTGTTTTCCTTGAAAGTTATTTAGTCAATAATCCAAGGTACCTGCAACTCACATGATTCTGCAAGTTAGTATCAATGAACAAAAACATGATAGCCACATTCATCACTGATGGTTGTCACGATGAAAAGACCATGTTAAGCTTGCATTCCAAACAATATTAACATTTCAAGGGTGGCACAGTTCAATAGAATAGTTGAACTTCTTATCTTGGGTTCCGTTTGGTTGAGATTATAGTCTTCCAAATTATCCTATTATCTTAACAATGATCACTTTTCCAACCAAATAGATTTAACAATGATTGATCATAAAAATAAAACTATTAACAAAATCTATCAGATGGTGGGATTTTGATAGAATCTGTTGGATTATGTAAGTGTATTTTTTCTTTTTACTTTTAAAGTAATATAAATTTACGTGAAATTACTATGAATGATATCAATTTATTTAATGAAAATTATCATGAATTTCGTTAGGAAGAAAAACATAATCTATAAGAAAATATATCATATTAGGATAGATTCTTTGTATCACTGCGAATGCATCATATTACATGTGTATTTCAATATTATTATACTGTTTATACGTAAATCACTGTTATCACATAACAAGAGAATTTTACGGTCATCCAGACTAGATCTAAATTTATAAAGATAAATATGTCATTTCGAATAATAAAAAAGAATATCAAAATCTATATCTAAATTAGATTCAATATTCTTTAAATTTGACACCTGTAGTCTTACACCTATTTCATCTAGAATTGCATAAATAGAATTAAGATTCGACGTCTAAAACCTAATCCTAAATTGTATCCAACCGATGCCCGTAATCTTAAATAAAGGAGAATAATAATTTCAGATAAAGTTCATCGAACAACCAGAGACTGATGATTAAAAAATCACAATGAACGGTCACCGTTCGGCTCTAAATAAAAAATATAAGATTATTAATATTTTCAAGGTGCAGGTGGCAACAAAAGAATGATGTAGCATCATTCTTTACACAGAAGTAACACGAGGGAGCGAAGAGGCAGAAAGGATGATGATATTGGAGATGTGCTTCTGGTTTATCCCTTTAACTCTCGTTGTCGCACCATGCAGGAAATTCACTCTTCTGGTGGCCAAGCTTCAGAAAATACAGGAATACGTCTGCAACCAAGTCATCATCCGCTCAAGCGTTCAGAGCCATATGGCAAGAACACAAATGATGGCTGTCACACTCTGAGATCGTAATAGCATTCAGAAGAATGATGGTGCCGGTATAACGTTTCCCGAGGCTTCAAAGTTGTAAGCAGTACTCCTTTTTTTTCCTTCCCCTCTCCTTCATGGTTGTAAGTAGCATTTTTTTCCCTTCTAGTACTTGTAGTAAGCTGTAAGAAATTTTCTAGGGTTTTTCGTAGTCTTCTGTCATGTAAGAAAGGCTGAAGAAAGCTCTCTAATATATGTAGAACATATCAAGTTTTCTGTAAAGATATTAAAACTTCTTTTAATCCTCGTTTAGATCTTTGTGCATGATTTACTCCTTCAGGAAACAATTTTTGGTTTTAGACGCCTGCTTTAAATTCAGCCTCGCCAGCGTCATTTATATTGGGTGCTTCCAAATTGGTAAGCATCCCTGCACCATTTAGTCATTTTCTTCTGAATTTCCCAGCATTGTAGGTGAATAAGTCATGGGGTAACTGATTAAGATCACCCAATGAAAATCAGACATCATCATCTCTTTCAATCATTTCACTTTGTAAGACAAATAATTTAGACGCCATTGTTTTTGCAGCAAGAAACTGCTACTGTTTCATGGTAACCAATTTGTGATTCAAAACAGGGGAAATTTATGTCCACATTCAAAGAATCTCAAACATTTTTTATGCCCAAAATGAAGAATCTAAAGCAGAATTTCTATGTTTTCTCAATACTTTTTTGCAATAAAATGATTCAAAGGAAACAACAGCAAGTTTGGTCTCACTGTATGTCCTTCTTGTAGTAGGGCGGTTGACTTGGGCCACTGCAGTGTGCCACTGCAGTGGCAAAAGTAGTTCCTTGCCTGACACCTTATTCTTTATTTTCATTGCGGTAGCTGGTTGCTTTGATGAGAACTAGCTCCATTGCAATTTCGACAGCTAACAACAAATCACAATGAAGGCAAAGGTAAAAATCCTTCATTTGCTGTCGGCTGCCTGTCCAATATGGACTAGACAACTTTCATGCACTTCATCCTGAGACTTGGGAAACCAACATTCACTTGCAGAAACCAACCAATAGATCCGTAACTTTCTTTTTTGAAGCAAAAAGGGAAATTTCATTGTTTATATAAAAATCCACGGGAAAAACTGTACAACACCTCAAAAAATTAAGAAGTAGAACACAAAGAAAAAAACAAAAAACAAATTACTCCCAAGGAACTGAATGCATCCTTCTGAACCAATAATACACCAGGAGAAACCCCAATTATGAAGAAGACCTCAGCAATTCACAAAAATAATTGAAACAAATCCAGGCTCATTTTCAAACAGGCAACCAGATCTTCCAGCAGCATGCGAAAGGTATCATCTTTAACGATAATCTCCAACATGTGATCTCCAGAAAAAGCTGTACCACTTGGAAGAAATCATGCATTGCTTCCAGCTTCTGAGAATCAAGATAACCGGTCACCTACTAAGCGCCAAAATGCTTTACAAAAGGACAGTGAGAAGATGCAAATGTCACTTTCATGCACTTCAGCCTGAGTCCTGAGAAATAGCATAAGAAAAAAGTGGACTGGACAGTCTGCCGTGTAACAGAATCATGATCCACCAATTTACTTTATGAAAAGTTAAAGATGTAAAATCATCACAGCTGCATCTATAAATCAGCATGAGAAGCGCACATGTGCTCATTCAACTAGCAGATGAGTTTAGCAGCCATAGTGCCACTTGATGTAGTAGCATGTGAGAGCTGTGTCATGGGACTTTAGAGTCTGAAAGCTAACAACGCCAGAGACCTTTTTGGTTGAAATCACCTCCAGCTGCAGTATCTTGGTTTCTAATAGACCAGAAGAAAAATCTCAATTCATGTCAAGAAGTTGATGATGAATATCCTTGCCATGTATCAGTCTGATTGTTGAATTTAAAAACTTCAAACCAAAGTTTTGGAGCAGCAGGATGACCCCCTTTAAGGTAGTGAATGTATTGCTTCTCAGAACTAGAGACAATACTAGCAGGAGTACAACGCCTTTTCAGCAAACCCTGTTCCCGGAGCCAATTAAGCATCCTATATCTAGGTTTGATTCTATTCTCCAAATCGAAAGTGAGATAAGCAGGGAAACTACTAAGATAATGCACAGAAAAACCCAACTTATTACAAAGAAAATCCACCTTCTCACGAAGCATAACTGGCTTCTGATTGAGTAGTTTGGGGCATACATTTACAATTTTGCAGAGTTCGGAGTGCTCAATCCCCATCTCAAGGAGACAATCGAAGCGCTCCTGTAAATGGGGCCTCGAGCCATTTAGTATCTTTAAAGCTCGAATTGTGAACTTATTCTCTCCAAATCCGATTCCCTGCAAGAATTCCAGCTTGGTAGGCAGCGAAAATTTCTTCCTTGACGCCCTAACACTCGCGAAGGCATCTTGGTAGGCTGCATCCATCTTATTATCTCCAGCAATATCTAAATAATCATGTGAGAGGTAGGGAAGATCCTCATTTTTCATGTTCTCCGTTAGCCACTTACCAAGGCCTAAAGCTTTCAACACCTCAGGCAAGTTCATCAACTTGTTCCTACCCATTACATATGGATACTCCCGCTGAATCGTATTCAATTCCTCCCCGCCAAATCCAGCACGTAACAGGTAATCCGGCATTCTTATATACGTTTTCTCAAGGTCGAGTTCGAAGACCTCTGGCCGACGTAGAAGCAACATTCCAGCTTCTTCCTGATCCATACCCAGCCTACAGAAAAAATCGACCTTTCCGAACAACTCCTGCTCCTCAAACATCAGAAACGCCCTCCAGCAATTCCTCATCAGTTCCCCCACCTCACCTTTCTTACACCCAAAATCATAAAAGACCCTGATCCTCCTGCAGAACTTGAAGTAAGCCTCCACATTCTCCTCCATCGAACCCGTCGAATCGAAATCAGCGAGTACCCACTTCAAATCTCTGAACAACAGATCGATCTCCGAACCCAACTCTCCATCTCCACCACCCAGAACCGACGGGAACGCGAGGCAGATGGCTATCAGACACGCCTTGTCAAGCCCAAATCTCTCCAACCTAGAAAGCCTCCCCACAAGCTCCTCCACACCTAGCTCAAAAATCGAACTTTCCTCCTTGTAGAGCACGCCGAGATCGGTCCAGGGGAACCCAAACTGCACAAGAGCCGAGACCACGCCGACGAGGCGCGAGTCGTCGGACAGGAAGAAGTTCTTGTTGGCAGCCTCCAGCTGGGGCGGGACCCCGATGGACTCGAAGAAGAAGTCGAACTCGTTGATGAGCCCGAAGGCCAGGTGGCGACGGACGTCGCGGTGGAAGTTGGAGAGGGAGGAGTAGGGGACGGCGGAGAGGAAGGAGGAGAGGGAGGAGGGCGAGTTGGCGGCGATGTTCTCGGCGTGGGAGAAGGGGAGGGAGCGGGTGGTGTGGAAGTACTCGGCGACGGCCTCCTTGGCCTGGAGGAGGACGCGGGGCCGGAAGTAGGGCGGTACGTGGCGGAGGTCTTTGGAGGAGGAGGAGGATGAGGAGAAGCGGTGGAGGAGAGTGGAGAATAGGAGGTGGCCCTGAGGAACACGGCTGGCGAAACGCATGGGAGCTCGTGGCCGTGGGAGGAGGAGGTGGAGGACGGATGTGGTTTTGCTAGGGTTTTTTCGAATCCAATTCTAATCTTGTGAGGCTGTGAGTTGATACTGAACATTTATGATCTTAAAATCAATGGGCAATCATTAGAGATGTTCGTCTCCGTGTCAAAGCAAGTTTGGTTCAAGTATGTTACAGTTATGAGTTCAACTCATTGTTTATCAATTGTTGACCTTTTGGTTCAATTAATATGATTTTTTTTCTTTATTTATTTGTTTTTTTTACACACATAACAACTATAGAATAGCAATATCATTGTTCTCAATGTTGATTTCGTGTCGGACTTCGATAAGTTGAAAAATAGATACATGTTAGAGAAATATCGATATGTCGAAATCATGTCGGTGGAAATACGGTAATTTTTTTTTACATTTGTTAAGAAAACTTCCATTTCGATATCGTGTCGGAGTCCTGTCGTTAAATTGAAAATAAGACACGTGTCGGAGAAATTTCGGTGATACGCGTAGACATTTAGTACCATGAGCAATATATCAAAGATTAACACTTCATGTAATCTATCGAGTTGACATGAAATTCTTTCTTTCTTTATGATGAAAAATTTCTCAAGTAATGTAGACAAGTAGATAACCAACTATTATGATATAGTTAAACGGAACGAGTAAAAGTCATCCTTACTTTTTAAGTTTGAATTTTACGGACCGTTTAAAAATAAAAATCTACCGATTTCAAAAAAAATATAGATGACAGATCAACCTTAGAGCGGAATGACTTACACATCCTATACATCTACGATCTACTCGCCCTATGTCATGTAAATTCAGGAAAATCTTATGTAAACCGTAAAAAGTCTACAGAAGCTAGTGTTTGGTAAACACTTATAACAAAACTGATTATTCTCAAAGTAGGGATTTTTTTTTTGAAAAAAAACTAATCTACTATAATTTTTTGAAATCAATGATTTAGAAATTTTTTACCAAGTAGACAAGAGCTTGATTCAGTTTTTAAATAACTAAACTTTTCTCAATAATTGGTCCTACAATTATTACCAAATAGATCCTAATAAACCTCAAAGTAAGAGTCAGTGGATTGCCATCCCCAGGGTCCAACGAACTACAACAACTTTTCGAGAGGATTTGCAACACTTTCTTTCATGGGTTCAATAGTCAATGCAATAAACTTTCCGCATTGGATTTGATTACCTTCTATGATCCATCAATTGTCACTTGAACTCGTGTTAGTGTGGCACGTCTATGTATGTTTATACATCCTTAATGAACCAGTGATAAAAGATCGCAGGATATCGTCTGTTAGATCAGCATACGATCTCGTATATAAATGGTTTGTAAAAGTTTTCACTTGAAGTGTAAATGCTTGGCTTGGAGAATAACATGGGGGCCGCGAGGGCACAGAACACCCATTCTGCTGAGTAGTGCATGTAAATCATTTTTAACAAAACCGAAATTTACAACAACGAACACCCAACGAAAAAACCCAACTTTCCTACTCTTTTTTCGCTGAAAGATATAAAAAAAAAGAAGAAGACAAAAACCAAACTCCCTTGTTATTTGCATCTAAATCCGAAGGGCGGATCAGCATTTTGATATTTTCGAAACTCCTTTGCCTCCTCTGGTAATGGACTCGTGTGTTCTCAGCCTTAAAAGTTTTCTTACCATAGATCCTCAAATCGTGACATTCTCGAGCCTTCGTGCTGATGTCCCTGATAGAGTGGAGCTCAGCCTATGCCACCTTTCTGCATGAGGTTACATTAGCAACTGACAAAAAGAAAAATATACATCGTGGTGATAGCAAGTCTTTTTGCTTTCAAAGATGTAAGTATAGAATGAAGTGAATAACCTAATAAGTTGAAGAGGAGAGAAAATAAAGTTTATGGATAATGTCCCACTTGAAGATACATCATGGTACCAATCAGAAGGAAAATTCAGGGTATACATGTGGAAACCCAAACTCAAGTATTTCAGAAATAAGAAGGAAGTCTCAAGTTTATATAAGTCAAAAGGATCGTGAAGATAATTGAGCAAGTAGAAAAGCCACCATGCCAGCACAAAATAAAAGGTTGTAGTATGTAGTCCTAAATCACACAAAGAAGTCGCCTATGGCCCATGCAAGTGCCAACAGAGGCTGCAAGTCTGAAATCGACATTAGCAGTATGACTAAATCTGGCTCCGGTTCATGCCTTCCCTGCAGAACCAAAGAGGTGCATCTTCTCTGTAATGACAGCTTTCATCGCGTCTTTTGCGGATTCCATCATTTGAACCAGATCTTTGTGGGGCTTTCTTAAAGCTTCCAAGTAAGCATTTCGTACTTCAGTATTAACATTGAACTTGCTAACACCAAGATCTATGCATTCCTGTTCAGAATCCAACAATTGTGCAAATGATATATTTGAGAGTCAGTTTCAAATAATAGCCGTTTATTTTTTAACAATACAAATGTCCGTCCAGATTGGAGGGCGCACTGCTGCACCCTTCAGATAGGATGGAATATTAGGCAAGAGTGTGAAAAGACAATCAATCAGTTCAGGAGACAATGCTAAAATGATTCCTATGCATGCCAATTCTTCATTGAGGATAATGACAGAGCATGAAAAGAAGAAATTTACCAACTCTAAAGTCAGTATGGAAATGGTTTATATGATGCAACAGTTACAAAATTATTCATGATCGGTAGCTTTATAAGAGAGAACCAGTTGCATATCATGGATTAAGTAGTGACTTTTCAAGGAGTTCAAATCGGATAAAAATCTGACAAGTGAATGAAGCAACAAAAATTAGCAAATTCGTAACATGGTATTCGTGTATCTATGAGCAATATGTATAGTGATTCCACTGCTGCATGGACCTAAAAAGGAGCTGATAAAGGTATATGAGCTAGGACTAGAATTTGTAGTGATTGCTCATGGTAAGGTTTTAAATATCAATTTTGTGTCGAATTCCAGTAAATTGAAAAACAAATACATGTTGGTGAAATGTTGGTATGTTTGTATTGTATCAGTGGAAATACAGTAAAAAAAATCCACATTTGTTTAGAATACTTTCACGTCGGTGTCGTATTGGAGTTGTGTCGGTAAATTAAAAATAAGACGTGTCGGTGAAGTTTCAACGAGTCGTGTCGACATTTGGTACTATGCTCATTAGTACTTTCACAGTCTTGTTCCTTGTATAGTTTAATGCTGAATAGTGGACAATAATTGTCTCGATGAAAAGCATTTTCACATTTTCGGTTTTCCTTATAATGCAATGTGTTCATATCGTAGGTATGAATTTATATTATTTATACTTAATGTAAAATATACATAACATGTAGGATGTTCTTTAACAAGGGTAAATTGCTTAACAATGCTACCTCAAAATTATCCAGAGTTCAAATTACTATTCTGACATTCAAAAATAGTCTATTTACCCTCTCTATTTCCAATTTGTTTGAAATTGGTAGTTTCAATAATGTCTCGTTATGAGGGGTACCTTTATAAGTTCCTTGGACAATCCAGAGGCTCCATGAAGAACCAAGAAAACTCTTTTCTCCAAAGCTAGCTCATGCAAGTCCTGTTTGTAAACAATATATGAATCAACTAGGGAACCAAAAATCCACAAGAAAGCATTATTATGCCTAGATACCATATATCTTAAACCCAACAATTCCTGTCAACAACATTGTGAAAATTGTTGCAGGTACTTGGGTATCTATTAGCACTTGAAAGAATCCTTAGAATCTGTTGACAGCAAAATACAGTTCCACAAGGTCAACAACTTGTTATTTTTCTGTGACAAGGATGATATATACAAGGGAGCTGCATTTTCCAGTGTTGAGCTTGTCCCATTGGGGTTGCTTACTAAGATCATGATAAGGACAATCAGATTTACCTTTTTTTTTTCTATTCAAAAACTTCTACACCCATTGGGAATCGAACCTACAACCCTGTAACTCCTCAACTGGAGTAATCATTACGCACCGAATGAGCTATCCTTTGTTCGGTACCATTGGATTTACTTGAAGATTAAACTAATTAGGTTTTTTTCACTTTGTCCTAAATTTTGCATTTCACGTTTTTGAATTCAAAACTCTCAGGAGCAACAATAGGTCAGATTTATCCATCTTATGGTAATGTCCAGAGCCTCTTATGGTTTAAATCAGTAATAGATGTATATCTGTCTGTGATGCTGCAGACGTAAAATATTTCATAGCTGGCTTGGACAATTTTAGTTGAATGAGAGGTAACCTTTAGCAAATCAAGCCTCAGATTTGGTCCATTTGCAGGGTATTTCCCATGAACGTTTCCAATGCACACTGCTAATGCATCAATCCATGTCTCATCAATGAATTGTCGAGCCTGGAATGCAAAAACCTCCTGTTACTCCGGAGCTAGTTAACAATTTCAAGATCATAAACTACAAGCTTAATGATAAACCTTACTTCAATAAGATCAGTTAATCTTGCTTCATAATCTTCAACTGTTAAGTCATCTTCAGTTCCTGACAACCGTCCAAGCTCAGCTTCTACCATCATTTTTCTTGAGTGTGCCAATGATGATATGTGCTTTGTGTACTGCAAATTTTCCATGTAAGGAAGCTGGGAACCATCAACCATGATAGAATCAAATCCCTACATTGATCAGTAATACAAAAGTTAGGATTTGCAGATATCAATTGATGTTGACATAATACCTCAGGCAGTGATTACTACAGAAGCTAAAAGTGCTATTGAAAAATAAATATAGCAAAATCAAGTAGGTTAATATTTCAATAACAATAATGACAAAAATTTCCATCACTAACCAAGTCGAGAACTTCCAACAGCTCATGCTTAGAAGCTCCATGATCAAAGTGAACATTAATAGGTACCTGCATTATAAAAAGAAAAAGGTGATATAGAAAGCCTTACATTTTCTAAATTCCAAAAAGTACATAGCCAAATATTTGTTTCCAAATTTTATCAAATATTGAGACCCAGTTTGGTACGTATTAGAAGTGAAAAATAATAAGGAGAAGATCTATTCTATTGCTTCTATGTAGGTACATAAATATAAAATATATCAGATACCCTAGACTAAATGGATATTCAATAATCCAATTATTCATGATACTCAACCCGTACATACATATATATCTCTAATACTCTCACTCAAACTGAAACATACATATCAATTACGTCCAACTTGTTACATAAATACTTGAAAACACCAACACTTAATCTTTTTGTGAAGATATTAGCTAGCTGCTCTGATGACTGAGTGTAAAGTATAGACACAATCTCTTTCATAACTAGATGTCTCACATAGTGATAATTAACCTTTATGTGCTTCGTGTGCTCATAAAAGATGGAATTATTTGCAATAAAAATGACTGCCTGATTATCACAATGCATCGACATGGCTTGTTTATCATTGAAACTAAACTCCACCAAGAGTGACTTAATTTACATCATCTCATAAGCAGTCTAAGCCATGGATTTATACTCTACCTTAACACTGGATCTTGACACAACATTTTATTTCTTACTGCTCCAAGTGACAAGGTTCCCTCCTACATAAATACAGAAACAAGATGTTGATTTCCTGTCCCCTCAGTCTTCTGCATATCCTGAATCTGAATAAGCTATGATCTTGACCATTTTTTCCGTAGATTAAGTTTCTGTCTGGAGCACCTTTAACATAAGACAGAACACGTAGAGCTCCAGTACAGTGTACTCTCTTGAACTCATGCATAAACTAACTCAATAGACTAACTGCATATGAAATATTTGACCGAGTTATTATCAAATATATGAACTTTCCAATCAATCGTCTGTACTGACTGGAATCCTCTAACAAATCTAAACTGGTGTCCCAGAAGGCTGGTGTCTACTCAATCAGAGTACTCTCTGGCTTGCACTCCAAAAGACCTGTTTCTTTTAAAAGATTTAGGACATACTTCCTCTAGGACAGTGACATCTTCTCATTTACATATGCAAACTTAATACCAAGGAAGTACCATGACTTTCCCATATCTTTAGTGACAAAATGAATTTAAAGATGTTATTTAATGTCTACAATCCTCTTTTCATCACTACCTGTCACCAAGATATCATATATATATATTGACAGAAGAAAACATTCACAAGTAGTTTTTCTGTAGAGCATCAAAAGATCAACAACATATCTTTGGAAACCACCAGCTATAGCCAATTGACTGAACTTCTAAAATCACCCTTAAGGACCTTGTTTTAGGCCATAGATTGCCTTCTGCAGTCTACATACTCTATCCTCCTCCTGAGCAATATAATATGGAGGTCACTTTATAAGTACAGGCTCAGTCAGATTACCATATAAAAAGGTATTTTTTACATCTAACTGACACGAACCCTAAGAGTTATTAAGAGCAAGAGATAATATAACACTTATGGAATTGAGACAAATGACTGGAGAGAAGGTCTCAGCATAATCAATATCATATGTCTGAGTGAACCCATGAACAACCAAACTGACTTTGTATCTATCTATGCATCCATCAACTTTGTACTTAATAGTGTAGGCCCATCTACAGGTAACCACTATAGTTTCGATAATGTAGGTCACAAACTCTCAAGTGGCATAAGTAATCAAAGTAACAATTTTTTCATCCATTGCAGTCTTTCAGTGAGGAAGTGATAATACTTCTTAATGATTCCTGAGAATGGACTCAGCAGAAGGGGACAAGGTAAAACTACGAAAATAAGGATGAAGAGAATCAAATGACACAAAATTGAAGATAAGATAAGCAGTAGAAGAACGGAAACCTTTACGAAGGACAATAGGAAGATCGAAAGAGCTGGAAGGCGGATTTACATCTGCAAAGGAGGTCAAATCAGCCGTGAGAGGCAGTGGTGTGGGTTATCGTTGACGGTATATCTACAAAGGACGAGAGACATTCGTAGGCACATTTAAAATCCCTGGTGACTTTATATCCTAAGGCTCAATGACAGATGGAAGGAGACAGACTCAACAAAAGGTGTAGGCTTATCCAAGTAGCGTATGGACTCATAAAAGATGACATTAATAGATCTCTTTGCGTATGTAACTCTTTTTTACTGAATAACATTAGACTCTATTATTCTCTTCTAATCTCTACATGATACCAGAACATGGGTTTTAACCCTAATTTCTCCTCACCACCACCACTCACCAGAAACCAGTAAACCACCTTACTGTCGCCACCTTAGTCGCTGTACGCCGTCGGATCCGCCGTCGTACGTCACCGCCAGCCACTCCAGGCCTTCCTCCCGCCGGTGTATCCTTCCTCCGCCCCTTTCGTCGTCGTTCTAGGCCTCCTTTCTCGCCACCGGCTGCTCTTGTAACAACCGTAGGGGGTGTCAGCAGCCCTTGACCTCACCGAGTGGCAGTCCAACCCCTTGCTACCACTGTCCGACGTTTCTCTTCCTCTTCGTGGACTGTGTGTTGATGTCTCCCGTAGGCATTTGTGAGTTCTTTTTCGCCGATTATTCGTCAAATCAGGTGGTTTTCTTCACCGGTCTTGCAAAATCAGATCATATTATATTCTGTTTATCATGGTTACACGTGAATTTCTAGTAAAGCATCTCAGTGGAACCTCTGAAAAACTGAATGGCACAAATCATCTCCTTTAGGCACAAATTTCTGAGACGTTTATCGTTGTCTATCGTAAAATTAGTTATCTCACCAAACGTCCTTCGAATAGTAAGGATGCCACATATGATGACTCGTTTGCGGATGATGCTGTCATTGTCTTCTGAATGGTCAATAGTATGGAACCTACTATGATTAGGGGAGTTATGATGTTGAGGCCTACCAAAAAGATATGGGATACTCTACGTCTCACCTATGATCATGAAAAGAATATCTCCAGAGTTTTTGAGGTATATGAGCAATTGTTCACTCTCCATTAGGGGGATCGATTTGTCCAGGACATTTTACATTATTGAGGGCCTTGCTTGATGAACTTGAGGTATATCAACCCTTGACTGCTGACATCACTCAGATAAGACAGTATCAGGAGGAGTTAATTGTGATGATCTACCTTTTCAGCCTATCTCCAGAACTCAGTTCTTAGATCAGGGGACAGATACTAGGAGCTAGGGGTGCAAACGGATACGGTATATTCG
>JAMKQA010009806.1:0-12441 GCA_024699735.1 Posidonia australis | reverse complement strand
GAGTTTAAAACTTTAATAAAAGCCCCTAGAGTCTTTGAAACATATTTTCTTTCAGACATTTTGCCAAAAGGACCTTGCACTTTCTTAAAAACTTCCTAGAAGTTCATTTTCCTGTGAAAATTGCATAAAAGACCCTGTTCTTCGTCAAAATGTTTCTGACTGTTCATTTTTACAGTAAAAATTGCATAAAAGCCCTTTCATATTTCAAAAATTCTCTGAATAGTTGTTTTTGTTGGTTAACTTGCATTTTAGCCCTCATACTTCTCTGAAACTTTTCCAGAAGCATGTTTTCATTGGACAAATTGCATTTAGGCCCCTGTGTTTTATAGAAAACTTCTAGAAGGCTTTTTTTGCTGTGAAAATTGCATAAAACTCCCTGACTTTGTTTTAAAACATTCAAGAAGCTTGTTTTCATGGTTTAATTATATTTTTGCTCCTCAATTTCTAAATTTCTCCTGGAATGCTTTGTTTGCTGGGTTATTTGCAGTTTAGCCCCTGAACTTCATTGATTTTGTTCTGATTGCTTGTTTTCAAGGGTAAAATGACCATTTTGCCCCTGAAACTTCCTGGATCATTTCTAAGACATTTTATTGCATTTTTACCCTGATTTTATGTTGAATTAATTTGCATTGCATGCATTAGTGGTAAAATTGCATTCTGACCCCTAGAGAACTTCATTTGCACTAGGGATGCACATTTGACCCGAGATCTCTTCATACATGCATGGAATGTGTTTTCTCGCTGATTTGGGCTTCTGAATGTCAGTTTTCCTCAGATTTGGGCTTTCTGCACAAAACCACCTGGAATTTTCGGATTTGCACTCACACTTGCATTTTGCATACTTTTCACATCTTTTTGCACAGTTTTTCCCGTCTTTTCTTCCTTGCTTGGTGCACGATTTCTAGCTGTGTTCCAAGCTTAGTCTTCTCCTCGTTTTCCGAGTTTCCCTCGGTTTTCCACAGTTTTCACTTGTTTCGGTTTTCCATCACTCAAAAGCGTACAGTAAAAGGCTTGCAAAAGCCGACATGGTCCCGAAACAAGGATTATTTTCCCCTTTTTTTATTTTCTCGGATTTATCCCAATTTTCGCTGTTTTGCGAGATGTTTTCCGAGAATTTCATGATTTTCATGATTTTCCTCATCGCCCAAGGGCGTACAGTAAAGCGACATTGAAAATGCCTACATTTGACCATCGGATTAACTTTTTCCTTTGATTTGGCATGTTTTCGGTCATCTTCATACATGAGCATATAGAATAAGTGGGCACGTATTTAGTAGACCATAGACAGTAGGAAGCCTAGAAGGACCGAGTTTTCTCGGGCACATGGGGGTGCCTAACCCCTTCCCCATGCGTAACCAGAATCCTTACCCTTTCTCTGGCCCACATTCATCTTGCATTATCCATTAGGCACGGATCACACATGCATCTTTGCATCTTGTTTGCTTTCTGCCTTTTGTGGTTTTGTTTTGGTTTTCCTCGTCTTTCCATTAAAAGACTAGGTGGCGACTCCTTTCCTTATCCTTTTGTCTTCCCTTTGGTTCTGGATCTTCTCTCTTCCTCCAGATTCACCATTTTTGCTGTGACCGTATCGGATCTCCTCGTGTGTTTCCACACACTCGAGTAGGTTGGAGAACCGCGCCTAGGGGTTCCACTGACATAGTCACACCCACACTAGCCCACTTTGACCTAATTAAAATAAAAACCAAACAAAACACATTTAAAATCTACTTAAAATCCAATTTATAAAACAAAACCCTAATTTAAGTCAAAGTCAAATTTAAAACACTTAAAATCCAATTAATGAAACAAAAACCCTAATTCAAGTCAATATAAAATAAAATCCACTTAAATACATTTAAAATCTAAGTAATTAAGCGAAAACCCTAATTAAAGTCAAAATCTATGGAAAACCCTAATTAATTGAAATTCAGAACCCTAATCAATCCAAAAACCCTAAATAAACCAATAAACACTAATTTAAAACACAAAAATCCTAAATTAAAACCGTAAACCCTAATTAAGTCACAAAACCTTAATTCAAAACCAATTAATTAAACCCTAAGTCCCAAAATCAAAAATCAAATTTAAATCACAAAACCCTAATTAAAAAGTTAAAATCAAAAATCCTAAAATCCATGAAATCCCAACACAAAAATAAAATAAAAACCTAGAATAATTAAAACCCTAATTTAAAACCTATTAATTAAACCTTAACCACAAATTTATTTAAAATCATAAAACATAAATAAAAAACCTAAATTAAAATTCAAAACCTTAATTTAAGAACTTAAAATCAAAAACCTAAAATCGATGAAAATCCCAAAAATAAAATAAAAAAACCTAAAGTAATTAAAACCCTGAATCAAAACCTAAATAAAATACTTAATTAAATCAAGTGAAAACTAAATTAAATCTAATCAAATCCAAAATTTAAATCAACCAAATCAAAATCAGAATTCAAATAAATCGAAAACCAAAAATCAAGAGAAAAAAAATTAATCCATTTAAAACCAAGACAAATCATTTAATTAAATCATCAAATAAAATTTAAATCAACTTAAAATATTAAAACACAAATAATCAATCCAAATCCCCAAATCAAATCAAAAATCATCAAATTAATCTTAATTTTAAATCATAAAACAAAAGAAAAAAAAAACAAAGAAAAACCAAAACCCTAAGCTCATTTTCAGCCCAATAACCCATTTAATCCATAAACCATAAAAACTTTATAAAGCCAAAAATAATTTTGGTGAGCATCGCCGCCGGCGACCTTGACATCTTCGGCGAGATCTCCGACAGTCAATCTTGGATTTCTCGGCGCCCATCTTGCTCCCGCGAGATCACTGGACTTACCTTCACCGTCACGCGCTCCATCCAATGGCACTGACCCTAGGAGGAGGGGGATCGACGGCCCAGTAGAGTTTCACTGGAGTTTAAAACTCCTCACTGCCGACAAATGACTGGCATCGTCGAAGCCTCCCATCTAGCAAGCGCAAGACCTTCCACCCTTGATACCCAGTCCACCCGGAGAGCGTCCCCCTCTGGCCAGAGCGATCCCATCCTTTTTTGCTTCACGGAGCCCCAGCCAAAGCACAGCTGGAGTTGCCTCAGTCGCCGTCGTCAGCCTGCCACGTTGGAGGACACACCCTGCTCCTCAGGTATTCATCTCTCCCTCTTTATTTCAATCCAAACGCCCCCGTTAGATCTAGACCGCATCCCCGAGGCTTTTGGCTACGTTTTGCCTGAGGAATCCTCCCTCAACCCGCTGTCGCCTTGCCACTAGTGGTGGGTTCACCCCACCGGTGAGTCCTCAGGCCATTTGGCCTCAGGCGAGGCCCCCAGGGGCCTCTCCACCTCTTCTACTCCCCTTCTTCTCCTCTCCTCCAGTTTCTTCTTCTCTCTGGCATCTCTTTGGTCCCACAACGCTCTAGAGGACCCTCGCTGTTGACGCCAACCAAGCTGCCACCGTCGATCGCCATCGAGAGGCGTAGAGGATCACCGGGCCTCCTTGCTTCACGTCGTCGATCCAGAGACCTCCGCCGTGCCTCCACAAAGCCATCCGTGCCGCTGCATCGTTGTTTGGACCGCTAGGGAGCTCCGATGATCCACTACAGCCACCACCGTCGACGTAGGGGATGGGGGAAGCGACTCATGCCATCCCGGCCCTCGTCGAAGCCATCGGAAGATTCCTCACGTTGCTTCGGAGGTCCGCTATGTGTCCCCACGCCGCTCCGGTCGTCGAAGTGCTGCAACGCCGCACCGTTGTCTTCTCTGTCATCATTTAGAGAACCTCGCCGGAGTGCGAGGTGGGGGGAGGGCCTCAGGCCTCCCCAACCTTGTTGAGTGCCCCAGACATACCCACCATGCCCCCTCTAACTTCTAGAGCCTTCGCCGGAGTCTTCCAGTCAGCGCGTCGCCGTAAAATCGTCGCCGGAGGTCTCACCGGAGTGAGGACCTCGGTGACGCTCTGGTGATCTTCGAGGGGTTAGGTTTTGACCTAGACCCCTTTAGTTTAGTTTTTTTATTAGGTCCTTAGTTTTTTTTCAACTAGGTCCTTTTCATTTGAGTTAGGTCCTGTAATTTGCATGTTAGCCCCTGCCATTTTAAATACTCTTTTGTTGTTTTATTGTCCTTGTGAAAATTGCATCTTTTTTTTCTATTACTTTTAATTTATATTTTTAGCCCTGTTATGCATATTTTATCACATTTAAGCCCCTACATCGATATTTTCTTTATAATTAGGTCCTAAAAATTTTCATTTAGCCCCAGAAACATTTTAAAATGAGTTTTCCCCTGTAAAATTGCATTTTGAACCCTAAAAGATTTAAAAATCACACTGGTTATCATAAAAATTGAATTTTCTTTACATTTTGGTCCTGATCTTTTGCATTAAGCCCCTAGAATTTAAAAAAATGAGTTTTCTTTATGCATTTTGCATCCTAGACCTTAGGAAATTTTATAATTGCACTGTCCAGTATAAAACCCCAATTTTTATCACTTTCAGGCCCTTGGAATTTTGTACATAAGTCCTTGGCTCTTCAATAAACACTTTCTGGGTATAGAAAATTTGCATATAGACCCCTAGATTAGTTTTAAATCCATCATTTAGGGTTTTAAATGTTTTCTTGCATATTCCTGATATTTTTCACTCACTGCATCTCAAATTTTGCATTAAGTCATGGATTCCATTTAAGAATCATGTTTTCACTATGGATTGTCCTTGAGTTTCACATTTTAGTCACATTTGCACTTATGTGTGAATTTTGTACTTTAGACCCTAAGTTTTTAGGAAATTACCCAAGTGCAATTTTCACATCTCAGTGCCATATTGACATTGGACCCATCATCTGCATGTTAGAATAGAAGTCATGAACATATTTTTCATCCAGATTCTCATTCCTTTTTGTGAATTTTGCATCTTGACCCTTATGGTTGTCTTTTATCGTGTTTACATCATTTTGTTGTTTTTCTTCTCCATGTTTTCTTGCAAATAACATCTTCTGGACATTTGACACACATTTTGACTTAGATCATGCAACACTCCCATACATGCATTTATCACATCTGACCATGAAAATGACCAAATTGCCCCCTATGCTCCCAATTCATGAGCATGATCTCACTTTTGCATTCAGTCTTGCATAGTCCTTGTCTAAGCCATTCTTTAGAATTTTTGCACATTTAGGCACTTATGCACGCATTTGATATTATTTCTCCTCACGTTTGCATCCCTATTTAGCCAGTTAGCATCTCATGCCTTTCCTTCGTGGATTTTCTTTCTTCACTTAATTTTCAGAGTTTCTTATCCGATATCCGATTTGATTTGCTTTAATTCTACATTTTAGATTTTTGATTTGATTTGGATTTCATCGCCCGAGGGCGTACACAATTTGACCAAAAGGCCCATATTGGCCCATTTGCGGATTATTTTTCTCATTTTGATTTTGACAACCTTTTTTATGATTCCTAGAACTTGGGTTGATCCCACATTTCATCTTTTTGACATCAATATGGTTTTCCTGAGCAATCAGTCCAAAAACATCGTCATTTTATGTGAATTACTTTACATATCCAAATTTGCCTATTTTAATGGACTTCTTTGCAATTTTCGCATATCGTCATGCACATCCAACTAGTCTTGTCATGGCATTCACATTAGCATGTTCAGAGCATGATTTAGGCTTAGCAAGCATTCATTCAGTCTTAGCAAGCGATTTAGGCTAGAAAGACCGAGTTTCTCGGGTGCACGAGGGTGCCTAATACTTTCCTCGTGCGTTACCCATCCTTTGGTTAGCAGACATCCAGCCTTCACATCTTCATTTCATGTACTCAATCTTTTGTGGTTTTCCTCGTCTTTCCCTTAAAAGACTAGGTGGCGACTCCTTTTCTTTTACTTTTATCCTATCTCGCGCCTTCGCCATCTTGGCATGGCTGTGGTCTCCCCCCTCTGGCGTGACTCTACGTCGGACCCCCGGGCTGGCATGGTCACACATAGCTTGAAGCAAAAACTATACATTTAGATGAATTCCACCTTTCTGGTAAGATCATTTACAAAGCCAATTAATCTTTATGGATGAGAGTCAAAATTTTGAAAATGCAACGTAACCTCAAAGTGGAAAAGCTTGCAAGACCTAGACAGTTTGCACATATTGACAAGCATGCTAAAGACATACATTGCTAGTGTCTACATATGATGTTAAAGAGCAGTATATATTGTATTACCATGCATTCTATCAATCTATTCATGAAGAAAATGATCTACATTTTGTGACTTTTCTGATTTGTAGTGTAGAATATTCCCATGCTTTTTTTCATTTTTTTTTTGTTTTTGAACGGGGACAGGCATCATCTGTTGCTCCAAACACAATGTACATTTTCTTCAAAAGCATTTTGTAACACCCGTAAAATTCAATTTTGTAATTATTTACATTTTATGAATTTTATTCCTAGACGGATGTTACTGTTTCGAGATCTGTTGTGTGGATTTGTGCTTTTGGACTTGGGCCTCGTGGGCCGACTTCTATTTGCATGTCCTTGTGTGTGGTTGGCACTGTGCATTATGTCACTATGCGTGTGGGGCCCGAGTGTGGGTCCTTGTCGGGCCCTCATTATGGGCTGGTGGTTGAGGCTGGCAGTTGGCCTCGTGGTTGTAGTGCGTGGTTGGGTTCATGTGGTGGTTGGCGAGGCTGGTAGTTGGGGAGAAGGTTGGCATGCACGCGACCACCTACTCCTACGTGGTTTTTAAGCCGGAGGCCTCTGCCATGCACGACCCAAGCCTCCTTCTCTTCCCCGCGCATTCTCTCCGTCCCTAGCACACCACCTCCCTTTCCTTTCCTCCCCTCATTTTCTCCTCCCCCTCTCCCTCCATCTCACCCCACCTCCATTCCAGTCTCCCTCTCTCTCACTATTACTCTCCCTCCCTTGTTCTCTCCTCCCCTGCGACCTCCTCTTTGCTCGGTGTGCTCGAGGGTCCTCTTTGTTCGGTGTGCTCGAGGGTCGGCATCGATGTGTGGTGGCTCATGGTGGTGCGTGGAGCTTGAGCTGAGTGCTCCTGTGGTTGTGGTCGTGCTAGGGTCGTCGGAATTCGTCGGAGCTCATTTCAGGTACGTATCTCCTTTTTAATGTGTAGAAATCATGTAAAATGGTAATAATGCCTAGGTTGCATGTAATCTAGATTAAATTTAATGTTTTAGAATTTTTGGGAATTTATTGTGGAATTTATGGGTATTTATGGCGGTTGGTGTGATTTAGGTCATTTTGACCCTTTTGGCTTTGCGATTTTATATCATGATGCCTGGTGAATGGATTTTAGTTTTGTTTGTTGGGATTTGGAGTAGACTCGAGAGTGTACATCTTATGTTTTATGCAAGATTTTTGGTGTTTGTTTAAGGGGTCCGATCAGAGGTCCTAGTTGGGGCGATTTCAGACTGTAGGGTTTGGGCCGTTTTCTATTTTTCGTAGAATTCTACATACCAAACCATTTCGATATGCCGATTCTCTGTCAGATTAGGTCCTCTAGTTGAAATTTGGTCATCTGATTTTAGACAGTTGCCCTAATCAGGAGATTTCAGTCGATCGAATCATTTTTGGTATACTGAATTTGGCCTAAGTGTTGACCGCTGACCTGATTCAGTCGACCGATCTAGATCAACCTACCAAACCAAGGGTTTTCAGCATATCGAACCTATTTTCGGCATGCCGAATCTAGGCCCAAATAAGTTTATAAAATCTAATTTCCGAGAGTTTTCCAGATTGGTTTGTTTTGTCCCATTGAGAGGGATTTTGGGACGTCAGTGGTGGTCTCCTGGGACCTTGATGTGTCGTTTTGCCGAGGTTTTGGAAGAGTTTTTAAAGATATGAAAATGATTTTGGAAAATAGATTTAAAAGAAATAGTTGACCTGTTTTGGAAAATGTTTTCTTGGTTTTCTGTGTGCAAACCGAGACAGTGTGGGACCATGTTGTCGGGACCAGGGAATGTGACGACATTCTCGGGTGGTAGGGCGCGACTCCCTGGTTGAGGTCGAGGGTCGAGATACCTAAGGCTGAGGGGCATCGGGTCTTGGAGGTATGAGACTCCTTGGTTGTCATCTCAAGGCTAGGGTTGAGGTCCGCGGGTTGAGGTATCTTGTGGCATGACGGGGAGATCTAATACTCTTGCTGTCGCAGTGAGCACTGAGGCTCGAGTGTCATCCGGTGTGGAGGTATGACATTCCCTCCTGAGTACAGTGTGTGGAGGGCGTCGTGAGGAGGCAGACCCTGTGGTGGCATGTAACACCCATACAATTTATTTTTTAATTATTTACATTTTATGAATTTTATTTCTGGACGGGTGTTACTGTTTTGAGGCTCGTTGTGTGGTTTTGTGCTTTTGGGCTTGGACCTCGTGGGCTAGCTTCTGTTTACGTGTCTCTGTGCGTGGTTTGACATTGTGCATCGTGGCACTGTGCTTGTGGCCCCGCGTTCGTGGGCCGTTGGTTGTGATTGGTGGTTGGGTGGAGTGGCCGGTGTGCTCGTGCGGTGTGCCAGTGGCTGAGACGCGCAGGTGAGCACGCTCCCAGCTACTGCGTGCACAGGCTTTATAAGTTGCACCGCACTCCACCACTCGTCGCCGTCTTCCCTTTCTTCCTTCTTCTTTTTCCCCCTCCTCGACGCGCGCATTATCCTTCTTCCCCACCTTCCTTTCCCTTCCTTTCCTTCCTCCCCACTCCACCTTTTTCTCCTTCCACTCGTATCTCCTATTTCTTCTTCTCCTATGCTGACAAAGAGAGAGAGAGAGGGAGTGCAGCGGAGGGCTGTGGTGGCTCGTGGTTGTGTGTGGAGCTTGCGTGGAGTGCTCCTGTGGCCATGGTTGTGCCGGAGTTCGCCGGAGTCGGCCAGAGATCGTTGGAGCTCTTTTTGAGGTACACACCTCCATCTCATGTAATAAAGAGCATGGAATTGGTAGAAAAGGTACGATTACATGAAATCTAGGTAAAATCACATTCCTAGAATTTATTGTGATTTTATGGTGGACTTATGGATATTTATGGCGGTTGGTGTGTTTTGGGTCGTTTTGACCCTTTTGCCATTGCGATTTTATATCTTGATGCATGGTGAATGGATTTTGGTTTTGTTTGTTGGATTTTGGAGTAGACTTGAGGGTCTACCACATATGTTTTATTTGAGTTTTTTGGTGGTGGTTTGGGGGACCGATCGGAGCTCCCACCCAGGGCGCTTTCTAGGTGCCCTATTACTGGTCACCTGAATTCTGATAGAAAATCGGGGGCGCTGGCCGATTGCGCGGGCCACATACGTGGGTTCAGCAGCGGTCCTGGCCAGGCTCTATTGGCATTCAGACGGAAGTGCCAGGGGCACGAGCCAGACGCATGGGTCTGGTAGGGTATTTTCTGGAGTTTTTCCTGTATTTTTGGAAAATGTGTTTTAATACAATTGTTTTCGGATTGGCTTGTTTTTTTCTTTATGAGATGGGATCGTAGGCCATCGCTAATGGTCCCTTGGGACACCTGATGTGTGGTTTTGCCGAGGCTTTGAAAAGAATTTTCAAAGAGATAAAAGTGGTTTTCAAAATGGTTTCAAAGAGATAGTTGGCCTGTTTTGGAAAATGTTTTCCTAATTTTCTGTGTGCGGGCTGAGACAGTGTGGGACCGTGTCGTCGGGACCAGGGAATGTGACGACATTCTCGGGTGGTCGGGCTCTACTCCTTGGTTGAGGTCGGGGGCCGAGATACCTGAGGCTGAGGGGCGTCAGGTCCTAGAGGTATGAGACTCTTTGACTGTCATTTCAAGGCTAGGGTTGTGGTCCGCGGGTTGAGGTGTCTTGTGGCATGACGGGGAGGTATGATACTCCTGCTGTCACTGTGAGTACTGAGGCTCAGGTGTCGTCTAGTGTGGAGGTATGACACTCCCTCCTGAGCACCGTGTGTGGAGGACGTCGTGAGGAGGCGTACCCTGTGGTGGCCAGTACGGGTGGGACACGTGCCCCGTAGCTGGTAGCGTCCTGAGAGACAGGACAACCTTCCTAGGGAGGGGTTGGCTTTTGAATGTTCTCCTGAGAGGGAGAATCGCAGGACAGTGAACGCTCCTACACAGGGTGGCCATCACCGTAGTAGTGCAGAATGCTGTAGTCGCTCCTCGGTAGACTGCGTGTGGCCAGAGTTAAGTTGCCTGGCGTCGGGCTTCCAGATTCACTGTGTGTGGTTTTGGCCATTAAGGGCCTTTGCTTGTGGCTTTGGGCTAGTAGAGCCTCGGTTGTGGTTTTGGCCGGTGTGGGCCTAGTTTATGAAGTTTTGAGAAAATGGTTTGCGAAATGAATTTAAAAGGAAAATTAATTATAGTTTTGTTTTCCGTGGTTTTCTTGGGGTGCGTATTGGGTGACTTCTATCACTTATGCGTTTTTCTTTGTGTTTTTGGTTTGCAGGTTTAGGCATACGAAGGATTAGCGTAGTGCATATAGTCTGGCGTCTCCTACTTGCACACACAGGATTCTGCTAGTTAGATATTTACTGTTCGGCTTTAATTTTTCCGTAATTTAATTTGTTTTAAATTATTACGAAAAATTTAGGGCATGACAGTTTTTGGTATCAGAGCTCCAGGTTCACTACGTTGCACTACACCTAGGGTGTCCGGTCTAGAGACTCCATAGGTTTTGCATGCATGGTAGAGTCTGCACCTTATTTTTGCCATGGTTTTCTAGTTGTTGCTTTGTCTGTGGTGCAGGTATTTTGCCTTTCTCCAGTAGGATGCCTCCTCATGGTCGTAAGCGTAAGGCCCCTGTCGAGGAGACCGAGTCCCGAGACGACGTAGGCGGATGGAAGGTAGTTCGTGCGGAACTGAGGAGTTTGACACACAATATCTCTCACGCATTCAGCAAGAGTAATGCCAGTGAACCGTCGGGTGACTCGTGGCTGAACCAGTTCATGAAGCTTCGTTCACTGTCGTTCAAGGGCAAGGTCAGTGTGAGGAGAGCGAGGCCTGGTTGGAGAAGGTGGTGAAGATGCTGCAGAGCATGGCGTGCCCAGAGGAGCATTGGGTGCGATTGGCGACCTATCTGCTGATGGTGAGGCAAATAGGTGGTGGAAGTCTGTGAGGTGGCTGAAGTTCCTAGACTCAGTCACTGTTAGCATGCAGTGGAAGAATTTCAAGGCGGCCTTCTATGACAAGTATTTTCTTGCTCATGTGAAGGAGCAACTTCGTTGAGATTTCCAAAGTCTGGAGTAGGGCACAATGTCGGTGCTCAAGTATGAGACTTAGTTCGCTCGGTTGGAATGCTTTGCTCTTACCTATGAGTTTGAGGAGGAGCAGGCGCATGGTTTCTGGACGGCTTGAACCCTGGGCTACGAGTAAAGGTGATGGGCTGTCGGTGCCAGACTGTGGGGGACATGGTTGGGATGGCTTACCACTTCGAGCCGAAGCATCAGAAGTTTCTGGAGAGTCGTCCCAAAGGAAAGGGTAAGTCTTCTTCACCTCCCGGTTCTCTTTCTCCGGTCCTTCAAGTGCTGGTAGTTCAAGTAGCCCTGAGAAGAAGCAGAAGGCGAAGTCCAGTGTTTCCTCTACGAGTCGGTGGAGTTTTGCTGGGGGTAGCGGAGCTGGCCTTAGTCAGACAGGGTCTAGTGCTCCCGGTGGGAACCAGTGCTACAACTGTGGTCAGGTGGGTCATATCGCTGCATTTTGTCCCCAACCTAGGCGGACCTTAGCTCCGATGGTGTGCTATATGTTGGAAGGGGGGACATGTTCAGAGATCTTGTCTGGAACCGCCTAAGAAGGCAGGAAACGCGTCACAGCAACCGACTAGGGGATGGGTGTTCACCATTGCAACTCCAAGCGTTGGGTCTTCGGGAGATGTTGTTGAGGATAAGGATGAATAGTTGATTCTATAACCCTTTGAGATATGTTGCAATCCCTTTGTAATTTGGACATCTGCCTGATTGTATGGATGTGTGGTGTTGTTTTGTTTGCCCATTAGATTCTTTTATTGTGGCTGGCCAGATGGCCAAAGTGTTGTTTGACTCAGGGAGTTCTTTCTCCTTTATCTTTCAGTCTTTCACGACAGAGTTGGGAGAGAGGCCAGCTAGACTAGCTTTTCATCTCAGCGTGGTGACACCGTTAAGGGAGCACAGTTTGGCATAGAGGTATCTACGGTCTATTGACTTGACGCTAAATGGCAGAGAGTTCGACGCCAGCCTGATCGTGATGGACATGCAGGAGTAACATGTGATACTCGGCATGGATTGGTTGGCGCAGTAGTCCGCTTTGATCGATTGTGCTTGGAGGAGAGTTTATTTTGGGTCTCCTGAGGATGGGTCTTTCTTTGTGCAAGGTGGGTGTCAGGGTGAGCCTAAGTTTGTCATTTCAGCTATGAAGGCTTATAAGTCTTTGGTCAGGGGTTGCGTGGGGTATCTAGCCAGTATAGTTACCTCCACTTCTCCTGAGTTGGGTGTT
>JAMKQA010009805.1:0-21681 GCA_024699735.1 Posidonia australis | reverse complement strand
AAAAATTTGATTAATTAGGGTTTTATTGAATTTTAAGTTGATTTAAGTGGATTTTAGCTGGATTAAGTGTTTTATTTATTTTTCAGTGAATTTTAATGGGTTTTAGTGTTTTATTGGGTCATGTGGGCTAGTGTGAACCTAATTGCGCTTATGTGAGCTAGGGTTTTGGTGGTTGCGACCAGAGCATCAACCGGAGGAGCCTGCTGCCAAATGAGCTCAAAATCAGGGTGTCTACACATACATTAATGACATTCGTGCATGGCTTCTTGCATCTTGTCCATGGAAGTATAGTAATCAGTATAATCGTCTACATCATGTCCCAAATCAACTTCCATGCATTTCAAATTGCATATCGCCCAAAGATGTACAGTATATAGCATTCGTACTAACATAGTGTCCCAAATATTGCATGCATTGTTTTCCATCGTGTTTTTTTTTTGATTTCTCGCATTCATCTTTAGGACAAGGATGTTTACTGTGTCAAGCTCATGTAAGCCATCGGTCTAGAACTCGTACAGCGTGGCTGGGCATTAAGTTGCATGATTTTTTGCCTCTTGCATTTTGTTTGTTTTCACATGGCATGAAGTCTACATCTCTTAGACACAAGCAAGCATACGTTTGCATTTGCCACACACACCAGCAGAAAAGCACAAGAAGATCGATTCGTCAAGCGTAACAGGAGTCTTTACCCGTTTCTTTGCCCGCAATGACCTATGTGTTATCCATTGGCAGTGGAGTCATTTCTTTTTATTTGTTTTTGTTTATTTGTTTTTCATCACATTGCATTTCTCCGATTTTCCTCATCTTTCCATTAAATAGTGTAGACACCTCATATGCTTGTAGCTAAACCCTAAACCTAAACCCTAAACCCTAAACTATCCTAAATCCTAGACTTAGCAAACCCTAGTTCAAAACCCTAAGAACATAATCACTTCCCACTCCATCATAACAACCCATAACAATCTATAACAATCTCTAACCACCTAAACAAACCCTAACCACTACCCACTCCATCATAACAAACCATAACAACCCTAACCACTTCCCACTCTACCATAACAACCACAAACCTCCTATAACAACCTCTAACCACCTAAACAAACCCTAATCACTTCCCACTCTACCATAACAACCCATAACAAACCCTAACCACTTCCCACTCCACCATAACAACCCAAAACAAACCATAACAACCTCTAACCACCTATAATAATCTCTAACCACCTAAACAAAACCTAACTACTTTCCACTCATCATAACAACCCATAACAACCTATAACAATCTCTAACCACCTAAACAAACCCTAACCACTTCCCACTCCACCATAACAACCCATAACAAACCATGACAACCAGAACCACTTCTCACTCCACCATAACAACCTCTAACCACCTAAACAAACCCTAACCACTTCCCACTCCACCATAACAACCTCTAACCACCCATAACAAACTATAACAACCACTAACCACCTAAACAAACCCTAACCACTCCCACTCCACCATACCAACCCTTAACAACCCTAACCACTTCTCACTCCACCATAACAACCTCTAACCACCAATAACAACCTATAACAACCTCTAACCACTTAAACAAACCCTAACCACTTCCCACTCCACCATAACAACCCATAACAAATCATAACAACCCATAACAAATCATAACAGCACTAACCACTTCCTACACCATCATAATAACCTCTGATCACCCATAACAACCCATAACAAACTACCTAGCCAATGCAAGCCTATAAATACCCTCCATTTGCAAGAAAAAAAGGGGGGAGAAGAGGAGAAAAGAGCTTGAAAAAGAGAGAGAAAAACTTAAAAAAAAGGAGAGAAAGCTTGAGAGGAGAGTGTAGACACCCTAAATTTCTATTTTTGCAGGATGGAAATGTGGTGGTTGAGCTCTAACCCTCATTAGGCCCATTTAATTCATGGAAGCCCACTTGGGCCCATAGAGGCCCACATAGGCCCATTAAACCCTAACTAAGCTTACTTGGGCCCACAAGACTTGTTTAGACCCATTTAGCCTTTCTTGGGCCCATTCAATTCATTAAAGCTTCATTTAGCCCATTTAGGCCATTTGGGCCCATAGGGGCCCACAAGACCCACATAGGCCCATTAATTGAGTCCACCTTGGCCCCAAAGCCCAATTGAGTCCACCTTGGCCCCAAAGCCCACGAAGGTCCACCATGAATAATTCCTCCCTATATTGTTTCAACCCAACACCATATTCTTTTTTCCATCTTCATTTGCTAATGTTTTTCTACCAAAATATTCAAATATTACTCTTTTTCTTCCATCCCAATTGAATCAATTTTCTTCCCCCTTTAACTCCTCACGAATTCAGCCTAATCACTCTTCCTCACTGAGCTCAGCCCCAGCCCATTTCACCATTGATCCAGAGAGTCACCCTAGCATCTCCAGCCATCGAATCAGCCCTCGCCGGAGGCCTGGATCGCCGTTGATTGCTGTCGGCGACCAAGGGGACAGTAGGGAGCAACAGGGGGCAGTGTTTGTTAGTTGGTTAGGCTGTTACGACTCTGGTTTAGGAGGTTAGAGGGTTGTTAGGCATTTCTATTACACGGTTGGCCATCTGTTAGAAGTGGGTTGTTGGGTTTCCTCACCTATATAAGGGAGGTAGAGGCAGTGAATTTAGCACACTAACCACACAAGAGAGGGAGGAAGAGAGCTCCAGTGAATTCCAGAGCGAGTGGTGGATTTGCGGAGGAGAGAGGGTGCCATTTCCAGAGCTCCGGAGAGGTGCAGAGTTTCTCCAGGTCAGGTTAGCTTCCTCTGATCCCTCCTGGTCTTTAATTCGTAGTCCTCTAGTTCTCCTTCTCTTCCTGGGGCGTTTCCAAGGGATCTAGAGTGATCCCTTGGCCAACGGAGCTCCATCATGCCCTGTCGTCGCCGCTCTCCAGCGACAGAGGTGGGGGTGGGTGCAATCCAAAGAGTCTCCTGGACCCCCGAGCCCTCTCTCCTCCTCCTCTGGTCTCCTTCAAGCCTCTCCGCCACTTGGATCACCGTTCCAGCCCCTCCTACAGCCTGCACGATGATCGCCGAAGTCTCGAGCCAGAATTGCCGTCGCCGAAGAAGACGACTCCTCCAGAGGAGGAGCGCGTGCTTCCCGCTGCTCTGCACACCTCCAATGCTCTAGCAACACTCCATCGTGTCCCGTGAGGCATCCGGAGCCACCAAGATCACACCACGAGCTCTGGATCGTTCTAGCAACGTTGCTCGCCAGAGGAGGCTACAACGACGTCAGGCAGCCTCCACTCCGCACCTATACATCATCACTCCGCTCCAGAATATGCAAGGAGCCTCCGAGAAGTCCCTGCAGCCACCAGAAGTTGTGCCTTAGCCTCCAGGGAGCCCTTCTTCCCCAATGCCGTCACCAGAGTCCCGCAGCGGCGGAGGAGGTGGGGAGGCCATTCTCACTAGTGGATCCCCGATCTGATCCGATGGATCCACCTATTTCTCTCCCCTCTCACTTCCTGTGGGTTCTGATCTAAGATCAAACCCCAGGAAGGCCCCTTTTAGCCTCCTCTGACGGCCGTTGGCGGCAGAGCTCCATCACTGGCGACCGTCGTTTTTTTTTCTTTTAAAACAATTTCAAAAAACATTTATTTTAATAAACTTCTGAAACTTTGTTTTCCTTTCATTTTGGTCCTTCTAGCATTACTATTCGGTTCTGTTATTTCAATTAAGTCCTTCAGTCATTTTTCTTAAATCTTTCGAATAAAGTTTTAACTGAAAATATTACATGTTTTACCCTGAACATTTAAAAAAATGTTTTCTGAGTTTAAAACTTTAATAAAAGCCATCCAGTTCTTTTAAATGCTTTTTTGCTTTAGACAAATTGCATAAAGGCCCCGGAGTTTTCTCAAATTCTTTCTGGAAGTTCATTTTTTCTGTAGAAATTGCATTGAAGGCCATGTATTCTTTTAAATGTTACTAGAATGTTCATTTCTTTGGTTTATTTGCATTTAAACCCTTGGACTTTGTAGAAACTTTCCAAAATGTTCATTTCTTTGGTTTATTTGCATTTAAACCCCTAAACTTGTTTTTCAAACTTTTCTGAAGCATGTTTTCTCAGGGTAAATTGCACTTCAACCCTCTGTATTTACTGAAATTCTTCTGGATGCTTTTTTCATGCTGGGTAATTTGTAGTTTAGCCCTGTACTTCGTTGATTTTACTCTGATTGCTTGTTTTCAGGGTTAAAATGACCATTTTGCCCCTGAAACTTCCTGGATCAGTTTTGAGACATTTTTCTTGCATTTTTACCCTGATTTTATTCAAAATTGATTTAAATGCATGTTTAGGTGGTAAAATTGCATTCTGACCCCTGGAGAACTTCATTTTGACTAGGAATGCACATTTGGCCCTAGATTTCCTCATAATTGCATAGAATGTGTTTTCCTATGTATTTTTGATGACTTAGGCTTCAGAACTTCAGTTTTCCTCGGAATTTGGGCTTTTTGCACAAAACCCCCTAGAGTTTTCATATTTGCATATCTTTTCACATCTTTCCGCACAAGTTTTCTTGTCTTTTCTGCTTGGCTTTGCGCACGCTTTCCTAGCTTGTTTCTAGCTTGGTTTTCTCCTTGTTTCCCGGATTTCTCTCGATTTTCCATATCTTTGACTTGATTTGGTTTTCTATCGCCCGAGGGCGTACATTAAAAGTCTTGTCAAAGCCGACATTGTCCCGAAATGAGGATTATTTTCCCCTTTTTGATTTTCTAGGATTTATCCTAATTTGCACTGATTTGCGAGACGCTTTCCGAGAATTTCTCGATTTTCACGATTTTTCTCATCGCCCAAAGGCGTACAGTAAAGCGGCATTCTTAATGCCTACATTTGTCCCTCGGATTAACTTTTTCCCTTTATTTCACTTCTTTACTTTGATTTGGCATGTTTTTAGTCATCTTCATGCATAAGCATATAGAATAAGCAAGCATACATCCATAGACCATTGACAGTAGGAAACCTAGAAAGACCGAGTTTTCTCGGGCACATGGGGGTGCCTAACCCCTTCCCAAGTGTAACCAGAATCCTAACCTTTTCTATGGCCCACATTCATCTTGCATTATCCATTAGGCACGGATAACACATGCATTCTGCATTTCGTTTTGTTTCTTGATTTTCTTATGTTTTTTTTGGTTTTCCTCGTCTTTCCATTAAAAGACTAGGTGGCGAGTCCTTTCTTTATCCTTCTTGTCTTCCCTTGGTGTTTCTGGGTCTAGTCTCTTCCTCCGGATTTACCATTTTCACCGTGACCGTATCGGATCTCCTCGTGTGTTTCCGCACACTGAGTAGTAGCAAAGCCGTGCAAGGGTTCCATTGGCATTGTCACAAGAACTGGCGACTCAGCTGGGGATAACTAGATTCTAGCTTTCGTTCTAGTTTCCCTAGTTGTCTTTGGTTTGTTTACATTATGCTTGCTTGCTTGTGATATTTGCTTGTTTATAGTTTGACTGAACATGCCTTTTCTCGCTTTCTTTACACTATTGCTATGCCACTGCACATGCACATGATCTGATTCATGCTTTGTTTGTTGATGCTTGCTTTTTATTCACTTACTTGGGCACAACACAAGCACATGCCATGTTTACGCCTTTTGTTTGATTTTTCGGATGCCATAATTGTGTGTTTTTCCCTTCTTTTTTGAATTTGCCATGATTAGGAGAGTAGAGACTTGTTTGCCTCCCTATCTGGTTAAAGGAAAACACACAAATTCAGACGAACAATTAAATAAGGCGTAACTAGAGACAAATGCTCACAAATCCCTCTAGTTAAAACACACAAACTCAGTTGAACAATTAATAAGGACTAACTAGAGACAAATGCTCACAATCCCCTCTGGTTTAATAAAATGCAAGTAAAAGACACCAAAGCATATCACATGTTTGATCATATAAGGCATGCATCTTCTCCTCTTGGTCTACCCATAGTTTGCGAAGGACGATCCTAGCAGTCCGTTCTATAGCTTTGGCGTAGAGCGTGTTGTTGGTTTGTCCCCCTTGTCCGGGGTCGTGTTGGTGCTAGTAGAGGGTACAACGCCTTGCTACTGTGAGAGACGAGGCCACCAACGCACCACTCGTTCATTGCCTGCGCTTTGGCTAGGATTTAGAGCGAGGACCTTACTTTCTGACCAGAGTCAAAACCTAAACCCATGAGTGCGTCCCGTGTGGTCAACCCCGCATGGGACATGCATGGTGAGAGAGTGCACTTTAGGACATTCATTTGCATTGTGTGTCATGGCATGCCACCTTAATAACTCGCATTTGTCTTTGCGTTGTTGTCCAGGTTTTGATACCTATTTCTCTTACCTGTTTTCTCTGGTACTTTGTTGCGAGGTCCTCAGCTAGGAGCTCGGGTGTCTCCGTCGCGGACGGCTTCCCGTGGTTGTGTTCTCTTGTCTTTTCTGAGCTATTGGTCACTTTTTGACTGTAGTTCATCTTAAAGCTCGTGCTTTTGTCCTCTTCTGCAGCTCCTTTATTTCACTTGCGGGTAGCCATGGTCCGACGGACCTGCAAGCCTCCAATTGTTGTTCTGAAGGGGGTCCCACACTCAGGTCCTCCTTCTCTCACGTTTACTACTTCTCCTTCCCTTTATGCATCCCGATTTGGGAATCAGGGAGGATCCTTATCTTCTCTTCCGGGACAGCGGCAAACACAAGTCCGTCTAAGGCCCGTCACTGATTCAACTACGATGACTACCACGTGGGTCCCAAAAGTTCTGCCATCTGCACCCTATTCCTTGGGCCCTCCTGTTTCAGGAGTTCAAGGAGCTGTGGATTCATCTATTTTAGGGACCATTCCTATTCCGCTTGTGCCTTCTGACCTATCTTTTGGTGGGTCTTCGGCCACACAGGCTCAGTGCTTGAGGGCTTTGGCCCGAGAGTTCAAGCGCATGGCCCTTTCTTTTGATCATGTTGAGAGTCCTCCTCCTTCGGCCTCTGAGGTTCTAGTGCAAACCACTATAGCATTGCAGGCCCACCCCACTACATTATCGCCCATACCATTGCCCGAGCATCACACTACTCCGACAATGGGGGCATTATCTCTGCCTCTTGTACCACAATTTCATTGCTCACAACATGCATCACAGTCACCTAGGAGTCACCCCATTAGTTGCGCGAGTACAACATTTCTCGAGTCCATCACCCAGAGCTGTCCCAGTGCCGCAGTTGTTGCTCTCGCGCTCAACACCACACATAACAAATCATATCCAGAATTCACCTCAACATCACGATCAGGTTCCAACATGTAGGTCGTCACTGCACACTAGGAGCACACCTCCCACTGTCGAGCCAGTGCATCTTGTCACATTGGCTCAACAAGGACAACAACCTAAGAAGAAACGAGGCCGTCGCGTTGAAAGTGACTACACTCCACTGGGTAAGCCACTGAGCGCTGTTTTTCCTCAAGTTGTGTCACTTTTGAGACTCCCGGATCTGCGTCCCTCGCCGACTCCACTCCCTCAGTGGTACGACGCAAGCGTATACTACGATTATCATCGAGCCCTAGGGCATTCGATTGATAAATGCTTCACTGTGCAGGATGTCATACTGACTTTAATCGACTGTGGGACTATTATTGTTACCGCACGAGGCATATCACTTGCACCCATATCTTTATCATCACTAGCATCTAGTTCAGTGTGCATTACACATCCACATATCACCGTTGAACCGACATGTTGTGATATGCTGGGTTAGCAAGGGCAGCAACAACGGCAAGGGCGGCCTCGCAATAAGGAAAGAGACCTCACCCCACTTGGAGAATTGCTGAGCGACATCTTTCTAAAGTTGCACCATTTCTGCAGCCACCGGAGATTCGCCTGCCACCGAACCCGCTTCCTCAGTGGTATAAGGCAAACTTGTTTTGCCGATACCATCGCGTACGTGGGCATTCAACAAATGGGTGTCACACTCTTCGGAATGCTGTCCAGAATTTGATTGACAATGGGAGCATTATTGTCAACACACAGGAGGCAGCCCACACACACACTTGCACGCACACGTGCACACCCTAGAATAACCGACCTTACCGTGTCAGGGCTTGCAAGCTCCGAGGATACTGGAACCTCAGGGGTTTTCCCCTTTCTCCCAGTTTTTCTAGGGGAATCCATCAGGCTTCTTCTTTTTTCCTTAGCTTGTACTCTCCTTGCTTCTTTTTGGCAACACATGTGTATGCCGCTCTTGTTCTTCTTCCCCATTTGCCTAGTTTGTGCTTCTTTCTTTTCTCAGTTCTGTTCGGTGCCACTCATATGTGCCACTACTGTTCTTGTTCCCCTGTGGGGAGGGTCCATCCTTAAAGTTTGCCGATTTGCCATGCACTGATCTAACCCAATACGTGCAAATACCCTGGATCAAGTGGGAGACAGCCAACACAGCAGATATCAACTCAGAGAAAGATGTAGTTCAAATGACATCAGCAGAATCAACATTCACATTGACTGTTTTAATTTCAATAATGGTTGATGGCTACAGATACACCTACCTTGATTTCAATTTCCAGTGGCACTACAAGGAGTTATCGTAAACCTCAATGGCATCGGCAAAACATCAACGACATGGACTGGTGTTGTATCCTTTTCCTGTGTTTCCTTTGTTTTCTTTCTGCATCATCATATATCAAAACATAAAAAATAATACGAAAAAAAGCACAAAAGATAAAAAATAGAAAAAGAAAAAGCATAAACAGTAGAAAAACATCAAGAATAATTAGAGGGTAGTTTGCTTGTCATTAACATTCTGCCCGATGATGAGAAATTGGAAAAGCTTGCCAATGTTAGAGAGGATTATCCCAGCTCAGTTGTCACTACTTAGACAACCAAGTCAGCAAGGGAGCCACCTAATATCAAAGCCAGACGAAGTGTCCAAGCTCCACAAGGATCCTGCAACTCCAAGAGGGAGATAAAATGTTCGAGGTGACTGAGAGTGTGAGCCAGAAAAGAAAACATACATTCGCAAGGGCATAAAAGAATAGAGAAGATAGAAGGCGAAGACAGAAGTCAACCTAAGAGTGAGAGGCGTGCGTTGTAGCTCTACCCTTACCATACCTTGGAGAGGAGTTGGAGAACGCGCTTAGTCAAATCACACCTTTCAGGGACTGACCCACCCTCTTACAATAAAGGCCTCCTGGATAGGTTGGGCGCTTATTACCTCCAAGACAAGGTTAGAGTGAAGCCACACATCTATGAGGGAATAAAAGAAAAGAAAAGACGATGATATCGAAAAGGAAAAAGCAGGTGCAGGGCCTTAAAAAGTTTGGCATGGAGCCAGGTCCACCGCAATACCTCACAGTGAATCCGAGTGCCACCATTACCTAGAGAGAGCCACCTAACGACTTGCAAGTCTTTGTAGTGGCAACTGAGTCAAAGGTGCCATCCTCCTCTAACAAGCATACAGTTTTCCAACCAAACTGAGGCCAAACCAACAACTGAACTAAACAAGCAAACAACCCTGATAATGAAGTCATTGAACAAGCAAGATAGCAAACACAGACAGCGATGCAACTAAAATCCCAAGGCATGCATTTCTTGATTAAGCTCACTTTTGCATAGCCAAATCGTTCACAAATAATAGAATCCACAACAATAGCAATAGTCTTCATAGCCTTGCTTGGATCACTCTTTTTGCTTGCAGGATCTTTACCAAGTTCTTTTGCCCAAGGACATTCCAGCTCCTCCGTAGTCAAAGTACATATACAATGAGGACACCAGTCAGTGTACAAGCTACATGGACTTGTAGAGTCAACAGTGTGACAACAATTCTTCCGCAACAGTTCGAACGTGGTAGACATTGTTTGTCGAAGGCCTGAGGACAACAAAGTTGAATACATGATACAATGAGTAACAGAGGATGGCCAGCCTAGGACAGACTACGATTTCACATTACTTCTTGCCATCCGAGCATAGCACAGAACAGTGGATGAATATTACATGCCTCCAGTCAGTGGACAAAAGTGTCACAGGCCTTAACCTAAATCAGCTGCAGCTATTTCAATGATTCAAAGTGGGCCTACAGTCACAACCTAACCCTCAAGTCTTTATATCCTTGAGTGGTGCCTAACACTCCTCGGAGTAGCCTGGCTCAATGCCAGAGACATCTATTTTGCCTTAGTATCCCCTGATCTGGCTTCGTTTTTCCATTGTGCATCAATTACCTTTATGCTAGGGGCATGTCAGCTGCTCTTTGGTTAGAGGTCACATACAAAGGACTAGTTGTGGTGAAATTGAACCAGAGACTTCGACTAGGGGCATGTCAGCTGCTCTTTGGCCAGAGGTCACATACAAAGGACTAGTTGTGGTGAAATTGAACTAGAGACTTCGACCAGGGGCATGTCAGCTGCTCTTTGGTCAAAAGTCACATACAGAACATCAACTTACAATGTAACCGAACCAGAGCCTTCAACCAAGGGCATGTCAGCTGCTCTTTGGTCAAAGGTCACATACAAAGGACAAGTTGTGGTGAAATTGAACCAGAGACTTCAACCAGGGGCATGTCAGCTGCTCTTTGGTCAAAAGTCACATACAGAACATTAACTTACAATGTAACTGAACTAGAGCCTTCAACCAGGGGCATGTCAGCTGCTCTTTGGTCAGAGTACACATACGAAAGACCAGTTATGGTGAAATTGGACCAGATACTTCGACCAAGGGCATGACAACTGCGTTTTGGTCAAAAGTCACATACAGAACATCAACTTGTAATGTAATCAGAGCCTTCGACCAAGGGCATGTAAGCTGCTTTGTGGAAAGATGGACTATTTCGAGAATGCATGGCACGAATTATCTTCCAAGTGATGGTTAGTGTATCTTCTTACAGAGAAGTGACATTCACCACATAATGGCCCCTACTGGAATGACGACTATAGCATGGCACTACACCATTTCAACCGACATTCCCCACAACAACGACAATCCAAGGTGCACTGATACCTAAATAAGATTTCCCTTGGCAAATCCTTGTGGCTAAATAGAAGGTCAGGCCCCCCTCTCTCGCCTTCGAGTTCCTATCTGGACAGATGGGATCGAGGCATTCCCCTCGCCTTCGAGTTCCTATCCGGACGGATGGGATCGAGGCATCTCCCTTGCCTTCGAGTTCCTATCTGGACGGATGGGATCGAGGCATTCTCTCTCGCTTTGGAGTTTCTATCTGGACGGATGGGATTGAGGCATTCCCCTCGCCATCGAGTTCCTATCCAGACGGATGGGATCGAGGAATTTCTCTCGCTTTCGAGTTCCTATCCAGACGAACGGGATCGAGGCATTTCCTTCGCCTTCGAGTTCCTATCCGGATGGATGGGATCAAGGCATTTTCCTCGCCTTTACGGTCCTATCCAGACGGATGGGATTAAGGCATTTTCCTCGCCTGTGAGATCCTATCCGGACAAATGGGATCGGGTCCTATCCGAACGGATGGGATTAAGGCATTCTCCCGCCTGTGAGATCCGATCCAGACAGATGGGATCGGGTCCTATTCGGACGGATGGGATTAAGGCATTTTCCTAGCCTTTACGGTCCTATCTGGACGGATAGGATCGGTCCTATCCAGACGGATGGGATAGAGGCATTTTCCTCGCCTGTGAGATCCTATCCGAACGAATGGGATCGAGTCCTATCCGGATGGATGGGATTAAGGCATTTTTCTTGCCTTTGCAGTCATATCTAGACGGATGGGATCGGGTCCTATCCAAACGGATGGGATTAAGGCATTTTCCTCGCCTGTGAGATCCTATCTGGACGGATGGGATTAAGGCATTTTCCTCGCCTGTGCGGTCCTATCCGGACGGATGGGATCGGGTCCTATCTGGACGGATGGGATTAAGGCACCACCTCTTGTCTGTGAGATCCTATCTGAATGGATGGGATCGAGTCCTATCCAGATGGATGGGATTAAAGCACCTTCTCTCACCTGTGAGATCCTATCCGGACGGATGGGATTAAGGCACCTTTTCTCGCCTGTGAGATCCTATCCGGACAAATGGGATCGGGTCCTATTCGGACAGATGGAATTAAGGCACTTCCTCTCGCTTGTGAGATCCTATCCGGACGGATGGGATCGGGT
This sequence comes from Posidonia australis, assembly GCA_024699735.1. Lineage (NCBI taxonomy): Eukaryota > Viridiplantae > Streptophyta > Magnoliopsida > Alismatales > Posidoniaceae > Posidonia > Posidonia australis. The sequence goes on along the minus strand of JAMKQA010009805.1, from coordinate 9,595 downwards.
CCAGATGGGATCAGGTCCTATCCAGACGGATGGGATTAAGGCACCTTCTCTTGCCTGTGAGATCCTATCCAGACAGATGGGATCGGGTCCTATCTAGACAGATGGGATTAAGGCATTCTCCCGCCTGTGAGATCCTATCCGGAAGGATGGGATTAGAGAATTTTCCTGGCCATTGCCATCCTATCTGGACGGATGGGACTAAGGCATTCTCCCGCCTGTGAGATCCTATCCAGACGGATGGGATCTGGTCCTATTCGGATGGATGCGATTAAGGCATTTTCCTAGCCTTTGCGGTCCTATCCGGACGGATGGGATCGGGTCCTATCTGGACGGATGGGATAAAGGCATTTTCCTGGCCTTTACAGTCCTATCCGGATGGATGGGATCGGGTCATATCCGGGCAGATGGGATTAAGGCATTTTCCTCGCCTGTGAGATCCTATCCGGACAGATGGGATCGGGTCCTATCCGAACGAATGGGATAGAGGCATTTTCCTCGCCTTTGCGGTCCTATCCGGACGAATGGGATCGGGTCCTATCCAGACGGATGGGACTAAGGCATTTTCCTGGCCTTTGCGGTCCTATCATGACGAATGGGATCGGGTCCTATCCGAACGGATGGGATAGAGGCATTTTCCTCGCCTTTGCGGTCCTATCTAGACGGATGGGATCGGGTCCTATTTGGACGGATGGGATGGAGGCATTTTCCTGGCCTTTGCGGTCCTATCCGGACGGATGGGATCGAGGCATTCCTCTCGCTTTCGAGTTCCTGTCCGGACAGATGCGATCGAGGCACTTCTCTCGCCTCGAGGCATTTCTTACCTTCAATTTCCTATCCGGACGGATAGGATCGAAGCATTTCTTTCCCCTTCAGGTCCTATCCCGACGGATGGGATAGAGGCATTTTCCTCGCCTTTGTGGTCCTATCCGGACAGATGGGATCGGGTCCTATCCAGATGGATGGGATTAAGGCATTTTCATGGCCTTTGCGGTCCTATCCGTACCGATGGGATAGAGGCATTTTCCTCGCCTTTGCGGTCCTATCCAGACGGATGGGATCGGGTCCTATCCGGACGGATGGGATTAAGGCATTTTCCTGGCCTTTGCGATCCTATCTAGACGGATGGGATCGGGGTCCTATCTGAACGGATGGGATTAAGGCACTTTCTCTCGCCTTCGAGATCCTATCCAGACAGATGGGATTAAGGCATTTTCCTAGCCTTTGCGGTCCTATCCGGATGGATGGGATAGAGGCATTTTCCTCGCCTTTACGGTCCTATCCAAGCGGATGGGATTAAGGCATTTTCCTCGCCTGTGAGATCCTATCCGAACGGATGGGATCGGGTCCTATCCTAACGGATGGGATTAAGGCATTCTCCCGCCTGTGAGATCCGATCCAGACGGATGGGATCGGGTCCTATTCAGACGAATGGGATTAAGGCATTTTCCTGGCCTTTGTGGTCCTATCTGGACGGATGGGATCGGGTCCTATCCGGACAGATGGGATTGAGGCATTTTCCTCGCTTGTGTGGTCCTATCCAGACAGATGGAATCAAGGCACTCTCTCCCGCCTTTTTGTCCTATCTGGACAAATGGAATCCAAGCCTCCACTTTTCTCTTGTCTTGACTATTGGACGTAGTCCGGATGTTCCCGTCCTTGGTGTTGTCCATCTAGACAAACTTCGGTGCCCCTCTTTTTTTGGTTCGAGTTCCGCTCCGTGTTGTTCCTTTCCTCCTGTGGGCTGGTATCCCGAACTACCCGGGCAATCCCAGTGGTGCCTAATGGATTCCCCACTCTCTTTGTTCCTTCCCTCCTTCTGGGCTGGTAGCCCAAACTACCCGGATGACTTCCGTGATCTGTCATTTCCCAGTCGACAAGCATCGTGAGTCTTGTCCGGCACTTTTCTCGACAAGTGCGATAACCAGTCATGTCTCTTAAGAGCTGATTGGTCGTCAGCTTGTCAATTCTTAGTCTTTTGTGTTTGTTCCATTGTTTGGCTTCGGTTGTGGCGACAGGACCTCTAGTGCGGACCTCTAGTATGTTCTCTGGTTAGTGGCTGGTTGCCGGTGGATAACTCATGCTTGTGGTTTTACGTGGGGTGTCTTTGTCAACCCTGAGCATCGGTCTCTGTTCTACTCGTCCTCCAACCTTGCTCAGGGAGGGGCATCTGTAGACAACCCAATTTTCTATTTTTGCAAGATGGAGATGTGGTGGCTGAGCTCTAACCATCATTAGGCCCATTTAATTCATGGAAGTCCACTTGGGCCCATGGAGGCCCACATAGGCCCATTAAACCCTATTTGAGCTTACTTGGGCCCACAAGATTTGTTTCGGCCCATTTAGCCTTTCTTGGGCCCATTCAATTCATTAAAGGTTCATTTAGCCCATTTAGGCCCATGGGGGCCAATAAGGCCCACATAGGCCCATTAAGCCCAATTGAGTCCACCTTGGCCCCAAAGCCCATGAAGGCCCACCATGAATAATTCTTCCCTATATTGTTTCAACCCAACACCATATTCTTTTTTCCATTTTCATTTGCTAATGTTTTTCTACCAAAATATTCAAATATTACTCTTTTTCTTCCTTCCCCATTGAATCCATTTTCTTCCCCCTTTAACTCCTCATGAATTCAGCCTAATCACTCTTCCTCACTGAGCTCAGTCTCTGGCCATTTGCAATTGATCCAGAGAGTCACCCTAGCATCTCCAGCCATCAGATCAGCCCTCGCTGGTGGCCTGGATCGCCGTCGATTGCTGTCGGCGACCAAGGGGACAGTAGGGAGCAGTAGGGGGACAATGTTTGTTAGTTGGTTAGGTTGTTACGAGTCTGGTTTAGGAGTGTAGATACCCTAATTTTCTAATTTTGCAGGATGGAGATGTAGTGGCTGAGCTTTAATCCTCATTAGGCCCATTTATTTCATAGAAGCCCACTTAGGGCCATGAAGGCCCACATAGGCCCATTAAACCCTAATTGAGCTTACTTGAGCCCACAAGACTTGTTTAGGCCCATTTAGCCTTTCTTGGGCCCATTCAATTCATTAAAGGTTCATTTAGGCCCATTTAGCCCATTTGGGCCCATTTAACCCTGTAGACACCCCAATGTTCTGATTTTGTAGGAAGGAGATGTGGTGGCTGAGCTTGAACCCTGATTGAGCCTAGTTGGGCCCACAAGGCCCATTTAAGCCCAATTAACTCTTGCAAGGCCCATTAAACCCTAATTGAGCCCACTTGGGCCCACAAGCCCATTTTAGGCCCATTTGACTTCATTTGGGCCCACCTAAACCCATTTGGGCCCATGGGGGCCCATGAAGCCCACAAGCCCATAAAGGCTCACCATGAACAATCTAACCCATCTCTTTTCTTCCAATCCACACTTCATTACTTCATCTCCTCATCTATTAACCATTTACCAATTTTTACTAAGATTACATAAATCATCCTCTTTGAACACATCTTCTTCTTCACCCATCTCTCACTGGACCCACTTGATCTTCATGGTTTAGCCACAAGTCCTCCTTCCTTACAGAGTTCAGCCTCCAGTCCATCTCACCACTGATCCAGCAAGCCAGATCAGGACCAACCATCGGATCAGCCATCGCCGGAGCTTGGATCGCCATTCATCTTGTTGGCAGCCAAGGGAGCAAGGAGGGAACAACGGTTAGGGAGTGTCTGTTAGTCTGTTAGGAGGAGCGTCTGTTTGGTTAGGGAGTGGGCTGGTCCGTTACAGGAGAGAGAGGTATTCTGTTATGGGTTTCGGCTACCTATATAAGAAGGAGAGAACCAGAAATTTGAAGAAGCCACACACAAACTGTCACACCCCCGCTGGAACACACGAGAGAACTGAGAGAGAAGTGGAGAGGGAGAGGAGCAGCCGCCGCTGCCAGAGCTCCGGCGACGATCTCCAGCCAGGTACGCACACTGTCCTCCTCCCAATTGCTTGAATTCTAGTCTTCTGGACCTCCTCCTCTCTTCCTGGAGCATTTCCAAGGGATCCAGAGTGATCCCTTGGCCCGAGGAGCTCCGCCGTGCCCCGCCGTCGCTGATTCTCTGACGACAAAGGTGGGGGGGCAATCCAGGAAGTGTCCTGGACCCCCGAGCCTCCTGTCCTCCTTCCCTGGCCTCCCTCGAGCTCCACTGCCCCGTTGATCGCTGCTCCACCGCTCCCAGCAGCCCGCGCACCGCTCCCAGTAGCCCGCGCACCGCTCACTGGAGAATCGCCTGAATCCCGTCGTCGCCGAAGAAGACGACCACTCCAGAGGTGGACTGTGCACTTCCCGCCGCTCCACGCTGCTTCGTGCCTCCAGGAACCTTCCACCTTGCCTCGCGATCACTCCGGAGCCCCTAGAATAGCACCTTGGCCGCTGGAGCGCCGCAGCAACCAACCCCGACGAAGACGGACCACCGACGACTGATGAAGCCCCCTACCACTCCATTTAGCCCCAAGAGAGGGGAGAAAGTTCCTCTCGACGCTTTGAAGCCCTCTGGACCACTAGATTGCAGCGCCATCACCCTGAACGCCTCCAGCTGCCACGGATACGTCGCCGGAGCACCTCAACGATGAGGTGGGTGGGAGGCCCGTTCCCACCGTTGGCTGCTCAATCCACTCCATTGGATCCTTCCCTCTTGCCTTCTTCTTGCCTCCCGTGAAGTCTGATCTAAGATCGAACCACGGGAAGGCCTTGTTTGCCCCCCTCCGGCGGTCGTCGGTGGCGAGCTCCGTCGCCGACGACCGTCGTTTCTTTTTCTTTAAAAAAAAACAATTTAAAACGTTTTATTTGAATAAAATCCGGTGTTTATGTTTTTTCTTTCAAATAGGTCATTCTGGAATTACTCTTTGGTCCTTTTATTACATTTAGGTCCTGCAATCATTTTCTAAAATGTTTCGAATAAAGTTTTAACTGAAAATATTACATGTTTTACCCTGCACATTTAAAGTAATGTTTTCTGAGTTTAAAACTTTAATAAAAGTCCTCCATAGTTTATAAAATGTATTTTGCTTCAAGCAAATTGCATGGAAGACCCTGGATTTCCTTGGAATGTTTCTGACAGTTCATTTTATTGTGAAAATTGCATATAAGCCCTTGTACTTTCATACATGTTTCAGATTGCTCAATTTTGCTGGTTTATTTGCATTTAAACCCTTGCATATCTCAAAAACTCTCTGGATAGTTGTTTTTCATGGTTTAATTGCATTTTAGCCCTCTGGTTTCACTGGATTTCTTCTGGAATGTTTTACTTTCAGTGAAAATTACATTTTTGCCCCTGAATTATTTCAGAACTTCCTGGAATGCTTTGTTTGCTGGGTTTTTTGCAGTTTAGCCCCTGTGCTTCTTTGATATTACTCTGATTGCCTGTTTTCAGGGGTAAAATGACCATTATGCCCTTGAAACTCCCTGGATCATTTCTGAGACTTTTTCCTTGCATTTTTACCGTGATTTTATGCAGAATTGATTTGCATGCATGCAGTAGGGGGTAAATTGCATTCTGACCCCTAGGGAGCTTCCTTTGACTAAGGATGCACATTTGACTCCAAAATTCTTCATACATGCATGGAATGTGTTTTCCTACATATTTTTGAGGATTTGGGCTTCTGAACTTCAGCTTTCCTCGGATTTTGGGTTTTTTTGCATAAAACACCCCTGCATTCTTCAGATTTGCATTCGCACTTGCATTTTGCATACCTTTCACATCTTTTTGCATGGATTTTCCCGTCACTTCTTCCTTGCTTGGTGCACGCTTTTCTAGCTTGTTCTGAGCTTTGTTTTCTCCTTGTTTTCCAGGTTTTCCTCCATTTTCCACGTTTTTCACTTGTTTTGGTTTTCCATCGCCCGAGGGCATACAGTAAATGGCTTACAAAGCCGACATGGTCCCGAAACAAGGATTTTTTCCCTTTTTTTGATTTTCTTAGAATTATCCCAATTTCCGTTGTTTTGCGAGACGCTTTCTGAGGATTTCACGATTTTCCTCATCGCCCAAGGGCGTACAGTAAAGTGGCATTCACAATGCCTACATTCGACCCTCGGATTAACTTTTTCCCTTGATTTCATTTCTTTGCTTTGATTTGGCATGTTTTCAGTCATCATGCATGAGCATATAGAATAAGCAAGCACGCATTTAGTAGACCATTGACAATAGGAAACCTAGAAAGACCAAGTTTTCTGGGGCGCATGGGGGTGCCTAACCCCTTCCTTATGCATAACCAAAATCCTTACCCTTTCTTTGGCCCTCATTCATTTGTGCATTGTCCATTAGGCACAGATCACACATGCATTCTGCATCTTGTTTGCTTCCCTGTTTTTCTGGTGTTTTTTGGTTTTCCTCGTCTTTCCATTAAAAGACTAGGTGGCGATTCCATTCCTTGTCCTATTGTCTTCCCTTCGGTGTTTTCGGGTCTTCTCTCTTCTTCCGGATTCACCATTTTCGCCGTGACCGTATCGGATCTCCTTGTGTGTTTCCGCACATGGAGTAGGTGGAGAGCTGTGCCAAGGGTTCCACCGGCATGGTCACAAGCCCCATTTGGGCCCATAATGCCCACATAGGCCCATTAAGCCCATTTGAGTCCACCTTGGCCCCAAAGCCCATGAAAGCCCACCATGAATAATTCCTCTCTATACTGTCTCAACCCAACACCATATTCTTTTTTCCATCTTAATTTGCTAATGTTTTTCTACCAAAATATTCAAATATTACTCTTTTTCTTCCTTCCCCATTGAATCCATTTTCTTCCCCCTTTAACTCCTCACGAATTCAGCCTAATCACTCTTCCTCACTGAGCTCAGCCCCAGCCCATTTCACCATTGATCCAGAGAGTCACCCCAGCATCTCCAGCCATCGGATCAGCCCTCGCCGGAGGCCTGGATCGCCGTTGATTACTGTCGGCGACCAAGGGGACAGCAGGGAGCAGTAGGGGGACAGTGTTTGTTAGTTGGTTAGGTTGTTACGAGTCTGGTTTAGGAGGTTAGAGGGTTGTTAGGCATTTCTATTGCACGGTTGGCCGTTTGTTAGAAGTTGGTTGTTGGGTTTCCTCATCTATATAAGGGAGGGTAGAGGCAGAGTTTTGAAAAAAACTTTTGGCGAAAGAGAGAGAGAACTCAGAGTGCCAGTGAATTCCAGAGAGAAAGGGAGATTCGCGAGAAGGAGAGGAGGAGAATTCAGACACTCCAGCGAGCTGAGGAGGAGCCTCACGTCGTCAGGCTAGGTACGCTCTCCACATACCTCTTTTAGTTTCGAATATAGCTTCTTGGAGTCCCCTCTCTCTTTCTGGTTTGTTTCCGAGCAATTCAGAGGTCTGGAGCTCGCCATCGTCGTTTTTCGGCGATGTAGGTGGGGGGATTGGCCCAGCACACGGCCCTGGCCCCCGAGCTTCCTCTCCTCCTTCTCTGGTCTCCCCAGTGCTCCACGGCCCATCACATCGCCGCTCCACCGCTCCCGGTAGCTAGCACGACGCCCACCGGAAAAATGCTTTAGTCCCGCCGTCACCAGAGAAGACAACGGGATCCAGAGGAACCGTGCCAGCCTCGAACCCCTCACGCTATCCCGATCCTCCAAAAATGTCCTGCGGCATGCCCCCGAGCTCTCGGAGGCCCCAGCAGCGTGGATTGAGCCCCGGACCGCCTCTGCAACCGCCATCGTCGGAGTGCCGTCATGATTTATCAGAGAACCCGCTCGAGCAGCCTATTTCGCTGAGGATCGATAGGGAGCACTCGACTCAACGCCCCGAAGCCTTCAGAAGCCCAGGATTGCAGCGCTGCCACCTCCAGTGGCCCTCTTCTTCCCCAGCACCGTCGCCGGAGGGCCCGACGGCGAGAGGGGGTGGGTGGCCCACTCCAGCCGTTAGGCCTCAAATCCGGACCATTGGATCTTCCTATTTCTCCTCCTTCTTGCCTCCCGTGGAATTTGATCTAAGATTAGACCACGGGAGGCCTTGATTTGTCCTTCTGATGGTTGCCGGCGGCGGAGCTCCGTCGTCGGCGCCGTCGTAGTTTTTTAAAAATAAAAACATTAAAAAACATTTAATTGAATAAAACAAAAGTTTATTTTCTTCTTACACTTAGGTCCTTCTGATATTACTTTTAGGTCCTTCCATTACAATTAGGTCCTTCAGTCATTTTTCTTAAATCTTTCGAATAAAGTTTTAACTAAAAATATTGCATGTTTTACCCAGAACATTTAACATAATGTTTTCTGAGTTTAAAACTTTAATAAAAGCCCTCCAGTTCTTTTAAAATGCTTTTTGCTTTAGACAAATTGCATAGAGGCCCTTGAGCTTTCTCAAATTCTTTCTGGAAGTTTATTTTTTCTGTAGAAATTGCATGGAAGCTCTTATATTCTTTAAAATGTTCCAGAATGCATGTTTTTGCTGGTTAATTTGCATTTAAACCCCTGGATTTTGCAGAAACTTTCTAGAACGTTCATTTCTTTGGTTTATTTGCATTTAAACACCTAGACTTTGCAGAAACTTTCCAGAATGTTCATTTCTTTAATTTATTTGCATTTAAACCCCTGAACTTGTTTTTAAAACTTTTCTGAAGCATGTTTTCTCAGGGTAAATTGCATTTTAACCCTTTGACTTTATTGAAATTCTTTTGGATGCTTTATTCTACTAGGCAATTTACAGTTTAGCCCTGTACTTCATTGATATAACTCTGATTGCCTATTTTCAGGGGTAAAATGATTGTTTTGCCCCTGAAACTTCCTGGATCATTTCTGAGACATTTTTCTGGCATTTTTACCCTGATTTTATGCAAGAATTGATTTAAATGCATGTTTAGGTGGTAAAATTGCATTCTGACCCGTAGAGAACTTCATTTTAACTAGAGATGCACATTTGACCCTAGAATTCTTCATAGTTGCATAGAATGTGTTTTCCTATGTATTTTTGATGACTTGGGCTTCAGAACTTCAGTTTTCCTCGGAATTTGGGTTTTTTACACAAAACCCCCTAGACTTCTCACATTTGCATTCACACTTGCATTTTGCATGGCTTTTCACATCTTTTTTCACAGATTTTCTCGTCTTTTCCTCCCGACTTTGCGTATGTTTTCTTAGCTTGATTCCAACTTGGTTTACTCCCCACTTTCCGGATTTGCCCCGGTTTTTCATGGTTTTGACTTGTTTTGGTTTTCCATCGCCCGAAGGCGTACATTAAAAGGCTTGTCAAAGCCGACATTGTCCAGAAATGAGGATTATTTTCCCCTTTTTGATTTTCTTGGATTTATCCTAATTTCCGCTGATTCGCAAGACGCTTTTCGAGAATTTCTCGATTTTCACGATTTTCCTCATCACCCAAGGGCGTACAGTATAGCGACATTCTCAATGCCTACATTTGTCCCTCGGATTAACTTTTTCCCTTTATTTCACTTCTTTACTTTGATTTGGCATGTTTTTAGTCATCTTCATGCATAAGCATATAGAATAAGCAAGCATACATCCATAGAACATTGACAGTAGGAAACCTAGAAAGATCGAGTTTTCTCGGGCGTATGGGGGTGCCTAACCCCTTCCTCATGCGTAACCAGAATCCTTACCCTTTCTCTGGCCCGCATTCATCTTGCATTATCCATTAGGCACGGATCACACATGCATTCTGCATTTTT
>JAMKQA010009802.1:0-18339 GCA_024699735.1 Posidonia australis | reverse complement strand
TGCAACATTATTATTAGATGCATTATCAAATGATATTGTATTTATTTTAAAAAATATATTATATTCTTTAGTAATATCTTCTATCATATTTGATATAGCTTTATCAGTATGTGGATGATCAAAAACTTTAAAAGTAATTAATCTTTTTTGTAAATTCCATTTTATGTCTGTCCAATGTGTAGTTAAACATAAATATGGAAAATTATTTGGACCAGTTCAAACATCACATGTTAATGATATTTTACATAATAAATTAAAAAATATTTCAATTAAATCTTTTTTATCTTTTTTAAATATTTTATAAATTATATTTCTTATTGTATTTCTAGAAAAACTTTTAAATTGTGGATTTAAATATTTTTGCATATATGATTCAAAATTTTTATTTTCAGAAAAAGAAAAAGATTGTTCGTCTTGTAATATAAATTTAGTTACTCCTTCCTTAACTTCTTTTGTATTATATTTCCAATTAATTATACCATTAGATCCTACTTGTAATTTTGATTGTTTTAAATCTGTGTTATCATCTTTATTATGTTTAGATATACATTTTTGTAAATGTCTTGATATATGACCTACACCCCCTCTCCTAGGACATGTGTATGTGGTATTTCAATAATTACAGTAACACTTAGTTTGATCTACAAGGGCTAATGTAACATGCTTCAAATCCAAGAACTTTGTTTCCTAGGTTTTTTAGTGGCTGTGGACTGTGTAATATGTGTTGGGGTATACTGAGGCTGATCTAACTTCATACTAGGAATATAATCATGGCTACCAACATTACCAATATTTTCCATTTTAATATAAAAAATGAATATAAAATAATAAAATCCTTAACCCACAAAAGCCAAAACCCAAAAATGGAGGGATTGGAAGTAAAGAATTTGGAAGGATTAAAAATAGAGAAATTTGATGTTGCTGGCTCAACTGGTGTCGCGTGGAGACTGGAGAGTTGAAGATAGGGCGGAATCCAAAGCCAAACAACAAAATCTTCACTTTAAAATCCTCACTTGAAAGTTAGGAGAAAGTTGTAAACTTGTAGTTGAAAAGAGAAGAGAAGATTAAGTTGTGAAGAAAAATGAATGGAGTAGGAAGATATTTATAAGGTAAATGGAATGAATTTTAAGATTAAAAAAATAATAATAATAAGAAATATGCAACGGCTAAATAGCCGTTGAAAACGACTATATTATTTAGCTGTTTAGCCGTTGCAGAATGGTGCGCTAACCTAGTGCATCAGGTATGTGTGTCCTATATTTTTTCTTTGTTTTTTTAAAATTTTTGCAGACAGGTCGGCCCAGCTCGGTCAGGTCTAGATTGTTTTCAAGGGCCAAATTGAACCTAGTAAACGGGCCTGATCCTTGGGCCCAGCACGGCCCACGACGGACTTGGCCTGGCCCGGCCCACTGAAATTTTTTTTGGGCCCAGGCCATGTCAGGCCCGGACTGGACCGGGCGGCCTAGGACCGGTCCGACCCGATTTCCACCTCTAGTTGTATGCAACTGTCAAAATGAGAGTCAAAAGTATTCAGTTATTCTCAACATGTTTTAAAATTTAGTGGAAGTATTTAATAAGATATAAATTATTATGCATATTGTCTAGAAAGTAGAAAGTGGAAAAAATGAACTTATAACTTAATATTTACCATGCAGTTGCTAAACTTCTGGTTATAGTTCTTTTCAGATTACAAACAATATTGAAAACAATACTCTGACAGTAAAAGGGGAAAAAGAGTTCACTGATTCCAAAGCACACCCTCCTGGCTTGCCTTTTGTGCATTTATTAAATCACCATTCACCACTTGCAGGTTATATTCTAACTTGTCCCACCTTAAGTTCTGTTGGCTAGATGTTGAGTATTTGATGATGCCTGTGATTGATTCTGACTATCATTGTCATAACTCAGATTGTGATAAAGAGGAAGAAAATGATTTTTTGGAAAGACTAATTGAAGAAGATGATTATTAAGTTGATGATGGTTAAAAATGGATTTTGACTTCTGAGATCTAGATTGTTAATCTTGTTTCCTTGATATATTCCCAATTTCCCATAGAGCATTTGTTTTTGCCTCACGATGTTATGTGGCCATATAAATGAGAGTTTTAATAATTTCATTACTCAGCGAAGTACTGATTGCACTTACTTGGCGACATTCAGCTGGTTTTTGCAATGCTTTAAAAAGAATGCTAGAACAATAATCATTGTCTTGATAATTTGTAATGAAAACCTGTAAAAAAGTTGAAAAAATAGGAGCAACTGTGGCAGATTGCTACCCTTCTTTTCAGAGGAAGTGTGGGACGACAATCATTTTATTGAGCAATCATTTGGGAGTGGTGGATTATCATTGCTTTATGAGAAAATTTTTTGCTGTTTCTTTTTTTGCTTGGATACTTTTGTAAAAGTTCTATATAATTATCCTCTGAAATATTATATTTCTCCATAATGGTAAAAATTCCTAATTCTTCATATTTGTGGCACGTCATTCTTATTAACAAAGGATCAAGATCGAGAAATGCAAGTAGAAATAGAACATTTCAGTGGTATGCAGAAAATTATAATAATTTTATGCAATTAGTATTAGATATTTAATAGGGTATCCAAGCTGAAACATTGAAATTTAAACATAAGTTATCTGCAATCCTTAAAAATGATGAATTAATGCACGAAGTAATATTAGAAATATAACGGCTGCATTTCTCCAATGTGTCCTTTTGAGGTTTTTTCCCTTTGTTTTATGTAGATCATCTGCTGAAGTTTTTATTATTATTCCAGTAAGAGCAGAGAATAGCAAGAATGGAGGTGTTCCAGCAGCAGATATTTTGACAAACTTCAAACATGTGCTTCTTCCAATAACTGACCAGAATCCTTATCTTTCAGAGGGTACTAGGCAGGTCAGTTATTCCTTAGTTTATATCTGGTCCTCTGTCCTTTTTCATTTCCGTAATATGTTATTTTTGAGAATTGGCAAAAGGAATTTCTTACATTTTCTCTTTGTTTAGTTAACACTACTTTTTGTCAAATAACATATTTGAGTTTATTTTCTTTATGAGAAAGAATTTCGTATGTCAGTTTTGGATATAAAAAGAATATGAACAGGAATAATTGAAACTGTGTTGAACAAGGGCTTGGAATTCAAAATATTATGTGTCTTAAAACACAAACTATACGGCCATGTGGACCATATATGTTATGTGGACACGTGTGTAAGCCTTTTAGCTTATCTATGCGGCTAGGCAGCTGAATTCTCCACATAAACTTTTAACTAGTAATATTATACTTATGTGAACAGTACTAAATCTTCTTTGCATCTAATAATTTTCCCTGTCTGATATGATCATACATCATAGTTGGTTACAAAGTTTAAAATCCACTTCAACCACTTAGCTCTTCTGCTGGTTGTTCGTAACCCTGTCTAGTATTTAAGATGAATGCTAATAAACCTTGGTGAAATCCTAATTATAGCACTAGTAGTATTCAAAACACCAATGTGAAACTTGTTGATGCCTAAACAACTGGACCACAGAATTCTCTTTTCCTAGTTCCTACTGACATTCAAAGGTTTCATCATTTAAAATGGTTCAAGATATAGATAGTAAAAAGTGATGCTAAGTTGGTTCTGTGTAATCCTATAGCAGGAGCATCATAAGAAACAAAAAATTGCAGCAATTTTTTTTTTCATTTTTCTTTTTGGGTGGTTTGCTTTTAGTAGTTCTCTATTATGTTTCAGTTACATGTGCGAATTGAGAGAAGAATGTTTTCACGATCATCAATTCTCAAGTTTTATTCTTGCACCAAGCTTAATTCCATAAATGTACTTGAGATTCAAGCTAGTTTTTTATTGGTTTAACTTTGTATGACTAATTTGGTTTCGTGATCGTTCTCCTTTTAGTTTGTTAATTTGTAGTTATTAGTTTCTTGTTCTTCTTTGGCGAACACTACTGCCCTTATAACACCCATTTGGCAGGCGGCATCAACCACCACCACTTTGGCAAAAAAGTATGGGGCAGACATCACCGTAGTTGGTATGGTTACAAACCTGAACTAGGTTTTAATCATTTTTCAGTCTTGCAGATGTAAGGATTAGTGTTTTATGGGTGTGAATATGACATTGAAGATAATGGCACCATTTCTTTTTGCAGTTATTGATGAAAAACAGAAAGAATCAATACCTGAGCATGATGCACGTCTAAGTGCCATCCGTTGGCACCTTTCCAAAGGTTGCTTTCTACTATTCTCCAATTATTTACCATAAAATTATCTTTTCACAAGGATTTCCATTCAGTTGGATAATTTATCCGCTGCTATCAAAGGCTGTTTGTAAATTTTCTGTAAATTTTAAGTCAGCTTAAATTTCTACTTGGCTAGGTGGCTTTGAGGAGTTTGGATTGATGGAGCGGCTTGGTGAAGGAACGAAGCCAACAGCAATCATTGGCGAGGTTGCAGATGAGTTGAACTTGGATCTAGTTGTTTTGAGCATGGAGTCTATTCATTCGCACCACGTTGATGGCAATCTACTGGCAGAGTTCATTCCCTGTCCTGTCTTACTTCTGCCGCTTTAAGCTTCCTATTTATATATCTTGGTTAGCAACGCAGGCTGCTTAATCCTGTGTGTTCCTTGTTTGTGATGGCAACTGCAATTGTGCTTGCCTCTCTGTCTTGCATTTGATCCCAAAATAAGTTACAGGGAGGAAAAATCACGTATTGAGTTATTGGGCTTCTCTGTGCACCATGTTGCCTCACGAGTCACGAGCGTTATTAAGTTCCGAACGGTACATTTGTGGTTTTCTATGGAAGTAGTGGATATTTTATTAGATTTTTGATGATTCATGCGAGCAGTGGAGTATCCTTAAGAGACTGCTCATCTGGCTCTGATACGTGTGTTTTTCTTGCTTCTTTTATCTTTTGTTTGAAAGGAAGTAGAAATTGCGGTCTTCCAGAAATGTGTAGATGGAAGTGTAAAAGAGAAGGAACGTTTTCCTGTAATTCTGGCATGCCTTCTGCTTAGGATCTGCCCTCAATAGTGACTTTTGAAGCTTGTATTAGAGATGACCTCGTTCTGGTAAATGTTTACTTGTGTTATTGGTTAATCATGTCTTCATTGTCTTTTTGTATCTAAATCTCGCCACTGTCTATTTAATTAGATAGACAGGTGCAAACCCATTTATCGTTTTCGGATAATATGGGCACATCACTTCTCTATCATTATTTCAATTTTGTACCATTCATTAAGATCAGTTGTTGCATTACCACATCAATACGGAAAGAATATGCCTGCTTTACGACATTCTTTGTTTTTTTTTTTCTTCTAAAAAAATATATCTAAGTAATCATCATTCAATCCATTTCATATCCTACAATATATCTTGATTTCAGAATCTTTGAGCCTTTTTCATCGTTGGCTTCACACATGGTTTTGACGGATTATATTTACCAAAATTTAACGAATTTTAAAACCTTTAGATGAATTAGCTATACTCAAAGGATTACAACAAAATTTTACTCACGTGTACCCTATAATCTACCAATTCAATCCATAAGGTTGGAAATTTAAAGAAATGCAAAAATAAAAAAAATGACTGTCAAGCAGTCTTGTTGGCTAATTGGACAAAACAGCACCCCCTTTCGTTTTACTAATATCACAAGTAAGTCTAGAAATACAGTCAACGTTCAAATGTTTTGACGAAAACAATTGTCATCCAAAAGTAAACTTATAGAAGAGAAATTCTGCCATCTGGATGTGCAAACAAAATCTTCTACAGAACAAAGGACTTGGTCGTGTACATCAAAAAACAGTAAGCAACAACAGCAGAGGAAAGATCATGGTCCATGCAAGGTTATGTCAACTCAGGAGATTGCATGGTGATGAATGATTGCTCGGATGGTAGAGAATGAGAAGACAACAAGGAAAAAGGATTGGTGAAGAGAGATTAGCGCGTGGGAGTAGCTGACGTGTACAGAGAGCAGAGCTAAACCAGGTGGCAACAGCAGCCAGCTATGTCTTTTCTTCCAAGATTCCTCCAGTGTTCTTCTATAAATCAGCACTGCATGCCGTCCTTGTTCCTTCACTTCGCTTCACCATTTGTTGCTGTGGGAAATCCTCCGTCGCCAAAGTGTAGAAGCAAGACAAGGTGAGTTCTAAATTTATCTACCAACTTGCATTCCTTTGGTTAGTTTCATTGTATACACGATGCTGATTAATCGTTAATATACTGGATCAGAGATCTGAGCTTAGTAAAGAAAGAAGTAGTAGTTTTCTCTTGAATACCAGAATATATACGCATGCTATTGCCATGAAAAGATGTAGGTGAACAACATGCACGTTTCTTCTCTTGCTGATGTTTCTTGTTGAATTCGTTTAACGTATCAGACATTGCCAACCACCTTGCTTTTACTTCTTCCCTAAGCATCTCTCTGGGACCCCATACCCATAAATACCAAAGGGCCATGGCTTCTGCTTTCCATTTTCTTCTTCTCAGCTTCTGTAAAATGCCTGACTTAAGCTAATGCATTTCTCATTTCCTCTTGCCTTTCTTAATGGATACATCATCAATATCCAGCAGCGAAACAATCCCAAAAGAGATGAAACCGAATCACATTTTGAGAAGCAGCAGCAGCAACAACATGCAGGCGTCGTCCAGTCCTCTGGACGTGAACGAAGAGTACATGAAAGCCGTCCGAACCAAATCCTATACAGAAATCTTCGCCAAATTTCACCACCGTCTCCTCATCAGATCCCACAGCACACCCACAGCATCAATAACACAAACAAGAAACCATGGTTTCGCTTCTCCTTCATCCACTGTCTCGCCCTCCTTGTCACTTCCCACCTCCTCTCATCTCTCCGACTGCCTCGAACCAACCGACGACGTCTCCCTCCTCCAATCCGTCGGCAACCCAAATGTCCACTCCCTCCTCCACGACTATTTCCTCAGCGGCGTCGAGGCCTGCCATCTTTGCTCCTCCCTGCTTATCTCCATTCACGTCGTACGCCGGCAGCATCACGTCCTCCGCCGCCTTCTTGAAACCACAAGTACTACTAGTGCAGAGCTCACGTCCTTTGTTGAGCTGGAGAATCCTCTCACGAAGCTCAGGCTCTTCCAGTTTCGTCACGTCCAAGGACTCTACGCCTCTCTAACAACACGCCTCGCACTCTCTCATCGGAAGCTCGCACGTAGAATAAAGCTCATCCGCTTCCTCAAGCACGCCTCCGGCGTGGTGCTCGTCCTGGCATGTGCTGGGGTCTCCGTTGCCGTGCTGGTGGTGGCCACGCATGGGCTGGTTGGTGCAGCCGCCGCAGTTTGGCCGGTTGTATTGTGGTTCAGATGGTTCAAAGGGTTTGGTCGATTTAGCAGGTATATGTTATGAACCTCGAACTCAAAATCAATTAGTCACTAGCGTAGAGTTTCGAACTTTGGTTCTTCGTGCAACTTAGATTAAGTTCTTACCTAGTGTTATGAAACTTGGCATTGAATTTTATTTTATTTTTTTTGCGTGTGGTTATTTTGTTTTAGTAACGGAAGGATGATTCGGCTCCGAGAGCAGGTGGACGCGGCGGCGAAAGGAGCATATATTGTGAGCAGGAGTTTGGAGACAATGGGAAGCATGGTGGGAAGATTGCACGATGAAATTGAGCATGGGAAGGATGTGGTGAGGATGTTCTTGAGGAATGCAGGTGAGACGTTTCTGTTGAAGGAGGTGGTGAAGGAGATGCATGACAATGAAGGGTGGTTCTTGGAGCAGCTGGGTGAGTTGGAGGAGCATGTCTTCTGGTTTCTCAAGACCATTAATAGGACCAGAAGGATGCTAGCACAAGAGCTTGGTGGTGGTGGTGCAGGTGATGGCACTAATAGCAGCAGGACACCACCGTCATCACCAACACCAGTGCCAGAGCGCGTGGGGATAAGCTGATCAGGTTTTTTTTGTTTCTGGTGATTAATTATAGGGATCAAAACTGAAACAGAGATCCTGGGATTTGATTTGAGTAATTGAGTTATTATTTTGTGGCTTAGCTATGATGCAGGCCACTGTTTTTTTCCTAATTTTTTGTAACTGAGATAAAGACAATGATTTGCTTAAAGAATGAGATGAAAACAATAAAGGGATCGTTGGTATCCAACAGAGTTTCAAAAGAGTGAATGATTCGATTTCTAGTCTCTTAGTTTTGACTTCATTATTTGGTGGAGAAAAGATTTATTGCCTGTGGATACTACAAAGAGAAAGATCTACGCACCAACCAAGCACATCCAATAATTATTTGAATGTATATGGCCAGATTAGATATAGTCCCTCTCTTTATTAGCAATTAGTATGGAGACATTACAAGCTTGTTGGTGGTGCCAAGGCAATCAAAGGAAAGGAAAATATAAAGTTAAAAGGAAAAGAATGTAAAAAGAAACTATAGAATTTTATTTTTCCATTTGACTTCAACAAAAATATTTGCGTATATGTGAGAAATAAGAAAAAATATTTTATTTTCTAATTCTACCTTTATGGGTGAAAAAGCAAAAGAAGACATTTTAAATTTGTGTTGGAAACCAAATGAATTTACTTTTTAATGGAAAATGTGCATCATGATTTTGAATACAATTTTTGATTAAAGGGAAAATAATTTCCTTTCATTTATAAGCGTACAAAAGTTGGATGCCCCAATAAATATATCTCAAATAAATTTCCTTCCCAGAGGATGCCTTGTTAACAGAAGGGGAGAAAGAACTTCCATATCTAAATATATGTAGTCTAATACACTATGAATAAAATAAGGAAACAGTGAAAGAACAAAAAAACATGATTTGACTTTATATAATACTGATAAAAACTGAGAAAGAGCATATCCATTTGTTCCAAAAGAAGGCAGAGAAAAAAAATCATGCATCCATGCTAAGTTGCTGAACTCCCCATTTGTGAAAATTGGCAAAATACATCCAACTGGCCAATTGATTAGGCCTACGATATATAGGATCGTCTTCTGATTACATTATAGTAGAGATAGAATAAGTCAAGGTTTTCATTAATGGAACTGTACGAGCAAAAGCTCTAAATTTACAGCTTGGATTTTCCGGCAATGTCTATCACAAACCGATACCGAACATCGTTCCCTGCAAGCCTGTCCATTGCCTCATTGATGTTATTGGTTGAAACAACTTCAATCTCACAGGTGATATTATGTTTCCCACAAACATCCATCATCTCTTGCGTCTCCCTCATTCCTCCAGTCATACTTCCAGAAATTACTCTTTTTCCTGTAAACATATGTATATGGATTCATCAAAATCCTGTTTCACAACTAAAATTAATTTGATATTGGTAATAGCAATCTTTATTAGAACGAGAGTCTTACCAAAAATGAGAGGGAAAGAAGGCAGTTCCACAGGCTTATCAGGAGCACCAACAAGCACAAGAGTGCCACTAATTTTGAGAAGATCCAGTATTGGTCCCAGTGAATGCTTAGCTGCAACTGTGTCAATAACATAATCCAAGCTCCTAGCCCCTGCCTGTCAAACCCAAAATCAAATAATAGATAACCCAATTTTCCTCCTTTGCAAATAATTTAAAAAAGGTTTATGCCATGTAGTAGAGTTGCAGCCATTACCTGCATCTGTTTGGAGTCAGTGCTGATGATGAATTCATCGGCTCCCAATTGAGTTTTCGCTTCTTCCTTCTTGGAAGGGGAAGTACTGATCACAGTGACATGAAGGCCAAATGCCTTCCCAAACTTCACAGCAACATGCCCAAGTCCTCCCAGACCCACCACCCCAAGTTTATTTCCAGGTTGAAACATGTTGTGCCTTTTCATTGGGCTGTAAATTGTGATTCCTGCACATAGCAATGGTGCTGCTGAATCCAATGGCAAGTTGTCTGGGATATGAACCACAAACCTGTATACTTCCAAATCCAAAAGGAGAAATCAAGTTTGTGCATACCAATTTGAACATTGACTAGCGGGATGTCAATTAATTACCTTTTGTCAGCCACCACCATGTTTGAGTAGCCACCATAGGTGATGCTTCCATCCCAGAAAATACCATTGTAAGTGAACTGTATGTCACTGCAGTAATTCTCTTCGGAGCCCTTGCAGAAATCACAGTTTAGGCATGATGCCGCCAAGCAGCCGACTCCGACTCGATCGCCAACCTTGAAATTAGTAACATTGCAGCCCACTATTGTTATCACACCCGTGATCTCGTGCCTGTGAGGAGAAAAGCGGTAATGAAGTAGTTAATTTCTAGGGATGATTCAGCAAATGTTGAGTTTGAGAAGTTCTCAAATAGTCAAATGTACTGTTTTAGAGGAGCAAATCTATAACGAGCTCAGTTTTTTGATGGTTGGAGCAATCATCTAAGATCTTATGCCACAAGAGATCAATTAGCTGGACAGAAAAATAAATAGTATTATATCTGTGCTCCAGTTCTGCAGATGCTCGATAAAGACATGATCAAATATTTTGAAACATAAGTCCTTTATCACAGGCTTCATACTATTACATAAAAACTTGAGAGAAGAAAGGTAGTGGAATGGTCAAAAGAGCAAATAGTGCTAGGTAGTGTTTAACTGCATCTACTTAGGAACTTCTATTTTTGAAAAAATTGGTTTTTCGAGCAAGAAGCTGTTAAGGATCAGTTTGCTGCAGAAGCTGGTTTATGTCGGAATCTTTCATCGTGAAAGCAATTCCAAATGCTACCTACAAAAAGCACATAGAAGAAAACTAGAGATAGGAAAGAACATACCCAGGCACCACCGGGTACATGGTGATACCCCAATCATTTCTGGCGTAATGAATATCAGTGTGGCACATTCCACAGTAAACCACCTTCATCGTCACATCATCCACCCCATTCTCCCTGCGACCACCACAGATTTCAGCAAAAACATTGCAAAATACCCACAACAACAGGAGAAAAAAAAAAGAAAAAGAAGGAAGAAGAAGAAGAGAGAATAACATTAGGCCTTGAAATGCACCTCCTTTTGAAAACGAACGGCTCTATCATTCCCGATGAATCTCTTGCAGCCCAGCCAGACACTGTCTGTGTATGGTTCGGTGTAGTCTCCATCACTCTCACACAGCAATCAGCAAGATATACACGAAATGGAAGAAGATGAAGAAGAATGATGGTTGGGGTTGGGAAATGGTATGGCTATCTTTATACTGGTGGTGATTGCTGGGTGCCGACCTGGGCAGTGCATATTCTTTTGTTTTTTCGTCTTTTTTTGTTCCTAAGGCTGCGGTGTATACTGTATATTCTACTCAAGATTTCTCTGTAATTACTCCTCACTTTCGGGCCTCCACCTGCTCCTCCGCGTAGTTGTGGTCAATTCGTCTGACCATCCGTAAGAAATCCTAGTCTACGGTGAAAGCGATCTTTAACGATGGTTACATATATGTTCAGTGCGAGCAGCCTCTTCTGGTCCCAGTCTTCCTTTTGAATTATTTGTCTGTGTTAGTCAAACGAGGAGGAAAAACACCAGAATTGCCATGCTTGTTTCTACTTTCTAATCAATTGCTATTTCCCCTGCTCTTTGGAAGTGTTACTAAAGGTAGCAACCAAGTTAGGAACATCGCTAATGAACATACAAAGGGAATTAACGTGATTAGCTATATCTATTAACCCAAGTCGCAAATGTTCTCCTCCGATTGTAGTCAATGTGTGTTTTTAACCAATCTTGACTTGTGACTCACTCAAGTACTAAACAATCAGATGCTACTTGGTTTAAAATAAGACTTAATTTGAATCAAGAACAGTAGACTTGTGTGAGACTGGGTCAAATTTCATTATGGTTGGTAGTCAATAGTCATAGTCATAGTGCTACTGGCATCTTCTCCCTCGTTGGTGCGAACATGCCTGGAAAATCAGATCTTCAATGTTTTCCTGATTGAATCAAAGCACGCTTTCATTAAAGATTCCTTGCGAAGTTCTGATATCACTCGGAATCCCTGTTCTAAGGAAACAGACCTGTGCTTTCATCTGCATGTCCATTCCTTAAGACTCCAATCACACGTTTCTGAGACCACAAGTAGATCGGGAAGGAGTTTTTTTTTTTTTTTTTTTGTTATCGGATTAATTTTTTGCATATCCTTGTATTCGAATCCGAGAGGCGTGACGAATTTTTACCTTCTCCAAGTCACTGTGACAATGAGACATTAACAAGATATTTCGTGCACATGAAACGTCGATGGAACCAATGCCTAAAAGAAGCTTCATTGGAAAAAGGAAGAAATTGTTCAGGAATTATCTATATTCATGTTTATGAGGGAAAATTAATGTTTTCCGGGTTGCTTGTTTGAAGGTATGTTAGTTGACTTTTTAACTTTATTAAATCAACTCTTATGGTGTAGTTGACTGGAAGGAGTGGAACTTATATCTCTTTTTCAGGTTTAAATCTCATAATCGCAAGAAGAAAAGAAATATATATTATCTACCGATTTCAAAAAAAAAAAACTTTTCAACTTTATTGTTTTTTCAAAAAGTTAACTTTATTTTATTCTTTCTTTTCCTCCCCCCATTCTTTTTACAATACATGTTACTTCTTCTCCTTTTTATTGCATTCATGATCTTGTCTCCTCATTTTATTTATGATAAAGGGTAATTTTCATATAAATCCTTAAGGTTGTTCAAGTTTTTAAAAAACTCCTTTATCTTTTAACAACTTTGTTGTGACCCTCTATCTTTCGTATCTAATCTTAAAAAAAATCTAATTTAGTTTCCATAAGACTTTAATAGAAACAATGTTAGAATTTATTTGAAATGACCTTAATATCCTCAAAATGTTATTTAGAAAATCCTCAATTACTAGGAGAAGCATCTTGTGCAGAGATCAGAAAAAACCCTCGATCACTACTTGGATCACCAACAACCTTTGATTAACGTTGTGCACCCAAAGCTTCCAAAAACTTCCATTCGAAAGAAACTCTCAATTATTACGAAGAAGAAATCCTCATCTTGGAAGAAGAAGACGATCATTGCAGCCTTCGATCGATGATGCACCTTCTCAAGAAAGGAAATGTTAAGCAACATCAAAAGAGTTCTTTGATCACCAATCAACCTTTCCTCATCGGAAAAATAGAACTAGATCGATCGATCTAGGATTCTAATGTTTATAGGAGAGGGAGGAGAAATAAAGGAAAGGATAAATGAGATAGAGTGATTTGAGAGTTAAGAATAACCAAAGTTAGAGGATAGAATATATGGTCAAACGTTAGTCAACTAATGTAATGGTTTTATTTAATAACTAGAAGAACGTTAAGGAGTCATCACAAAATTGCCACAAGACAAGGGATTTTAAGAACAAAAACAACCTTAAGGGATTATATAAAAATTATCCTACGATAAATGTCACATTTTCCTTCCTCCTTGACACGTGCTTTACCAAAAAAACATTGTAAACTAACTTCATCAGTAACTACGGTAATTTACAAAGAAAATTTTAATTGTAAATATATTTCATCACTGACAGTAGCAGCACGTTATTAAGAGAATTGATAAATTCAAAATTGACTTTATCTTACAATCTACTAGACTTAGTAGGTTAAAAACAAGTACTTTATCAACATGGTATAAATACACACTTTACTAATAAGTAATTCTACGATGACTTTATCACTACTTGTTGCACTTTATCAAGTATTGATAAGTTGTAAATTGATTTCATCATTAATTGTGGTACTGTACGAAGGGAATTGGTAATTAAGTTGTAATTGACTTCCTCACTAATTATTGCACTATCAATAAAATTAGTAAATCTTAAATTGACTTTATCTTGCAATTACTAGATTTAGAAAGTTAAAAACATATACTTTATCAACATGATATGCGAATATTACAAATTACCAGTTCTCTTACTAAAGTACAACAATTAGCGATGAAATCAATTTACCACTCACCAAATGCTTGATAAAGTGCAACATTACTGATAAAGTTATCATAGAATTACTTGATAAAGTATGTATTTCTATCATGATAAAGTTATCATAGAATCACGAACTTGCATGTTTTCTACCTATTAAGTCTAGTAATTGCAAGATAAAGTCAATTTCAAGCTTACCAATTCCCTTTATAAAGTACAACAACTAGTGTAACGCTTCAGTGCATCACAAATCAGCATCAGTACTACCTAATTAACTTAATTAACAAAATTAAATTAAAAAAAATTACCCAGGACCTCGTATGCAGTTAGTGGCTCCTCAATATGTATCAGGACTGGACTACACTTAGATCTACACTTGAAAAAAAAAACGCAAAACGCATGAGTGACTTCAAGTCACCCAACACGTGCTTTCCAAAACCACACAAAAAATCATATTAATAACAACGATTAGAGCACAATGAAAAAATATCATTTAAACATATCTTTGCAAACTTTTCTTTTCCTTTTCCTTTAAAATTTACATGCATTTACAAAGTCAGAGTTATTACTGGAGTTGGTGAATACCTCCAACTGTTTGCCATATGTAGACACCCCGAATTTGAGGTGACCCATGGATGAGCTGTCCAGTTGTTGCTTTGGATATGGCTAACCATTGAACCAATTCTAAACCCATAGCGAGCCCGCAGCCCACTTAGGAATCCAGATAGGTAGGAAAGAACACTAAGCTAGCACATCTACCTAGCACACCTAGCTAGCACATCTACCTAGCACACCTCGCTAGCACATTCACCTAGCACACCTAGCAGGCGCAGATGCCAGGCGCACATACCCGACGCACATATCAGGCGCCTAGCCATTTCTCAGGCTGCTGGCTGCTGGCTTTCCACCTCCCACGGCTGTTACCTCTACCAGCGAATATGCCATGGAATCTTCCAGGCTTTTCGTCTACGAGACTCCTTGTTTTCCTAGGAGTTACCCATGGAAAATCCCTATATATAGACCCCATAGGCCATCATTTGAAGGGGCTGAATCATCTTGAAAGAGAGCCTTCTCTAGAATTCTGCAAACACCCACTTGCACTCGAGTTTTTCCTCTTGCATCCAGAGGTATTCTCAGTCCTTCCAAAGCAATCTAGGAGTTTATTATCTTGGGTCTTTATTTTCTTCCTTGAAGGAACATCCACCTCGGACAAGGTAGGCCTTTTTATCTTCCAAATAACTTCTTGTTCTTTTACAATGGAATAGCATGTTATTAGCTCCATGATAGGCCTGTTTCTTTTTATATCACTATGAGGATTTTGCTCTAATTTATTTATTCTTTTTGCAAGATACCCTGCATGATAATCTATGCTTTGATTATAGCATGTCTATTTTGTTTCTAGGGAGCACTGCATTACTTGCATGAGCCATCTTTTCTTTATTATGTTCCTGATGTAGTTATTTGCTTGAGCAATCTTCTCTTATTATGTTCTACATATGATCATGGTTATGACAAGTTTTATTGGGT
The DNA here is from genome assembly GCA_024699735.1 of Posidonia australis. Lineage (NCBI taxonomy): Eukaryota > Viridiplantae > Streptophyta > Magnoliopsida > Alismatales > Posidoniaceae > Posidonia > Posidonia australis. The sequence continues at coordinate 2,971 of JAMKQA010009802.1, read as the reverse complement.
TTACTCGTCCCATGCTTGAATCTTTTGCATGAACCCATTAATCATCATGTTCTAATAAGATAGTAATGATCAGATGCATTTCATCATGCTCTTCACACTCGCATGGATCGACTTGCATTAACATAGATTACCCATCATTTTTCTGGGTCAGTTCTGGATCGGATCGCAGTCTGATCCAGATTTTTCTGGGGAGCACCTATATGGCGCACCAGAGCGGCGCACTTAGCCAGCGCCCCACTCTAGCGCCCCATGCAGGAGCACCAGACTGATCAGAAGGTAAAACGCTCACTTTTACATCCCTGTTTGCATGGTTTTCTGAATGTTTTTTAGCCTAGTTCTTTTACTGCTTGCTCTTTTTATTCCATGGTTTTGCATGCATTTGTTTTCGATAAAAGTGAGATTATTTTCTAGTCATTTTCTCCCTTTAGATATTCAGTCTTCGGTCGAAATCTGGTAGGCTGGTTGCACCTTACTCCTACATGGAAAGCCTTGTGCATCAGTCCATGATCCAGTGGCCTGACTGAATCCTGCTTCTTTCATTCTAGCTTAAATAGAGTGTGATCGTGTGTGAGGCTACCAGCCCGTCATTTCACTTGCGTTTCTTTCACTTTAAAAGCATGTTCTCCAACTTTTACGAAGGTTTTATATGACATGACTTTTAGGAATGCGTTTTCATACGATTTGACATAGCATGAATTTCTGTTTTCTCTCAACACATTTTTCTGGCCCACGTAGAAAGCAACTAGGCGGCGCATCAGACTGACGCACTAGTCTGACGCACCAGTCTGGCGCACCTAACAGGCGCAGCAACCTGTTTACAGTAGCACACAACAGGTTTTTATATGATTGTAGCATGTTTTCTTACTTCGATTTGCTTCTGCATTTTTCTGGTTTTCCTCCTAGATATGTCAGGAGGGCATAACTCTGTTTTTAGCCTTTTCCATGCATTTTAGTTTGTATTTGGCATATAGCAAGGCAAGGATGAAAAATCACTCGAGATTATTAGATCTTTGATCTTATTATGTAATATTCTTGCATCAATACTTGTCCCGCGATACGAGTGATACTTCTGAGCATTAGGACACACCCCTACACATCATGCACCCATATTTTAGACACCACACACATTAGCATGGCATGGCATATCGCCCTCAGGCGTATAGCAAAGGCCGAAAAGCCGACATTTCATAAGCAAAAGAGAAACTAATAGAAGACCGATTTATCAGGTGTACGAGGGTGCCTAACACCTTCCTCGTACGTAACAGGGATCCTTACCCATATTTATGGTTTACAAAGACCTTTTCCATTGCATAATTTGCATGTTTTATATGGTTTTCCTCGTCTTCCAATTTAATATACTAGGTGGCGACTCCTGCATTTGCATTTGCATATTTTTTATTTTTGCCATGACTTTGCCGACTTTCGAATATTTCGCCATTCTCGCCAGCATAGTTACACCATACAAGTAATAGCTTGGCCCAACTATTTACAACTTTTACCTTAGTCGGATCCACTTTGATGCCTGCTCCAGTGATGATGTGACCAAGAAATGCCACTTCTTCTAGTCAAAACTCGCACTTGGAAAACTTGGTGTAGAGTTGGTGTTGCCTCAATGTATCCAGTACTGTTCTCAAGTGCATCTGATGAGTCTGTACATCAAGAAAGTATACCAGTACATCATCCACAAACACTACAACAAACTAGTCTAGGGAGGGCCAAAATACTCTGTTCATCAGGTCCATGAAGGTAGCCAGTGCATTTGTCAATCCGAATAGATTGACCAGGAACTCATAATGGCCATACTAGGTCCAAAAAGCTATCTTCTGCACATCAAAGTCCTGGATCTGAAGCTGGTGATACCCTGATCTTAAGTCTATCTTTGAGAATACAGAGGCCCCTTGCAGTTGATCAGCTAAATCATCTATTCTAGGTAGCAGGTATTTATTCTTGACAGTGATTTGATTCAGCATCCGATAATCTATGTATAATCGGAGTGAACCATCCTTCTTCTTGACAAATAACACTAGTACTTCCCAGGGTAATACACTTGGACAGATGAATCCTTTGTTCAACAGTTCTCGTAGCTGGTTCTAGAGCTCTCTTAGCTCAACAGCACTATTAGAAAATCTACATTTTGCGAGAAAAAATAGCGAGGACTTAGCGAGAAACGTCCTCGCAAAAATATGGAGAGGACATATAACGGGGAATTAGCGAGGAGTATTTTTCGCAATAATTTTCCGAGTATTTAGTGAGGAGTATTTCTCGCAATGTCCTCGCGTTTGATTAGCGAGGACATAGAGAGGAAATGTCCTCGCTATTTTCTCTCACTAAATCAGATTTAAAATACCGACGCACGGGTCGTTTTCCTTTCTTTCTTACCCTAATTATACTCATCCGCCTCCTCCTCTTCTATGCTCCTCCTCCGCCTCCACCGCTGCTACCGGACGCAACCGAACGCAACCTCTTCCGTGCTCCTCCTCCGACGTCCTCCTCCTCTCGCTCGCACAGCCTCCTCCTGCCTCCTCCCGCTGCCAGATGCAACCTCCGCCTCCTCCCCCTGCCGGACGCAACCTCTTTCATGCTTCTCCTCCTCCATCATGGTGATGTTGTTCCCTGAGTTATACGAATTTCATTCTTGTGTTTGCGAAAGGTTGCCGTACTGATTCACCAGTCACAATTTTTCCCAAACGTTTTCGTTATTTTTCCTTCTTTTTTTGCATTTATTTATTTTTTTTTTCGTTATTTAATTTTGTTATTTACATTTTCGTTAAAATAAGTTTATGTATTGGGAATAACTATGTTGTACTGTGAGAATAACTGGGACATGTAATGAAAAATCAGAATATGCAATGAACTTAACTATCCTATACCACAAGGTAAACATGAAAATACTCTGGAAATAATAAGATGCATAAGACCCATTCTCAATACTCTACTATGATCACTAATGAAATATGCAATAAGATCTCAA
>JAMKQA010009801.1:0-13501 GCA_024699735.1 Posidonia australis | reverse complement strand
TTTTTAGAAACATTTTATAATGCAACTAAACAATTATCTGGTCAATATTATCCAACAAGTTCTCTAGTTTTAATTAATTTATTTAATATTACAAATGTTTTTCAACAATATAGGAATATTGCAGCTTTTGTAGATATTATTGAATTAATGGAAACTAAATATAATAACTACTGGAGTGACCTTCCAATGTGGGCATGTTTAGCTTTAGTTATGGATCCTAGATATAGATTAGTTAATTGTATGATACTTATAGATAATATTTTTAGTAACATGAATAAAACTGAGCATATAGATTTATTTAATGATAAAATAAAGACAAATTTATATAATTTATTTGAAGAATATGTTAGAAATTGCAGTGAAACATCTAGTGGTCAAGCATCTAATTTATTAGGATAACAAACAAGTAGTAGTAGTTCTTTATGGAGTAGATTAAATAAAAAGAAGGGAAAATATATAAAATTAAGTACAAATAATGAATTAGATAATTATTTAGAATCTCCACTTACTTTTAGTGATTTAGAAATAGATAACTTAAATATATTAAAGTGGTGGTCTACTACAGCTATTAGGTTTTCTATAGTTGCAAAAACGGCAAAATATTTACTAACGATTCCGACGTCAACTGTGGCATCGGAATCTGCATTTTATGCAAGAAAAAGAGTATTAAATGATAAAAAATGTAGATTATCAGATAAGTCTGTAGAAGTCTCCGTGCTTAAAAGATTGGTACGATGCGGTTGACTGTTTCCAAGGATTGAGCTTGAAGTCTGAATCAGAAGAAGATGATGATGCGACATCAATTTCAACAGGCAGAACAGACTCTCCAAATGAATAATTCTTGATGTAAAAATTGAAAAGAAAATGTAAAACAAATGATGTAAATATCTTTTGTATTTTTTAGGTAAAAAAAGTATTGTATTTTAAATATTTTTTTATTAATAAAAAAATAAATTTAAATTTTTTTTTTAAACGCAATGGACCAACCCAACCCAGTCGGACCCGTCGACCCGTAGGCCCGACACACATACAGGCCATGGGCCGTGCGGAGCCCATGCCTGTACGAACAGATCCGACCTGACTCAGCCTTCGGGACGGCCCGGCCCATGAAACACGCAGTCCGTCCGAGTCCGTCCGAATTCCTACTTTAGGAGCGCCCTCAACTGAAAAATTCTCCACTGAAATTACTAACAATCGGAAGAAAACGTAAATCACGTGGAGAGAGGGTGCATTTTTTGTGGGTGAATTTGTTCTTCCGTGATCTGTTTGCGAATGAAGGGAGTGGAAGGGTTTTCTCCCACGTTGCAGATTCCGATCCTTTTACTCCATCGGTGATATTGACGGAAGTTAGAATCATCTATCCTTTTGTCTTCCGTGTAAGAAGATAATTCCGCGTCGGATCTCCGAATTTGATCAGGGAATTCCCGTGACAAGGCAAGGCCGACGATTTGCTGTTCAATCTTCGCACCGGGAACATGGCGGAAGATGCCTCCGTTCTGCCGACATCGGTTCTGAAGCTTCTCTCGCACAAGCTCTATGAGAAACGAAAGAAAGCCGCTCTAGAGGCATGCCATTGGTTTTTTTTTCTCCTCAATATATATCTTGTCTGTTGATTTATTATGGTGTTTGAGTTATCATTTCGAAGTTTTTTTTTTTTTTTGATTATATGCAGATAGAAACAATGGTGAGGCAACTATGTAGTGATGGGGATCACGAAAGAATAGATTATATCATCGACTTGCTCGTGTTTGATTTCATGTATTCCCCACAGACCAACAATCGACAGGTTTGTCGAATTGCATTGTCTATACTATAAGTGATTTTTTTTAAGGTTTCGTTTTTAGTGTTTCTTACGACTTCGTCTATGTTTTCGAAGGGTGGATTGTTGGGACTTGCTGCAGTCATAGTTGGCTTGAGTACGAAAGCTTCTCAACATCTTTGGGTAAGTGTCGATCAACCATAAGTTGGTGCTTTATATTTATCAATTACCTGTATCTGGTGCAAGTGATGGGCAAATATAAGATTACTTTTCTACATGTGCCAATCACAAACATACAACTTTGTATCATCGCTCAATACAAATTGTTCTTTCCTCTTAATCTTTTTCTATGATTCATAATTACATACCCCAAAAAGATTCAAACTGAACTCTTAAAAATACATATATACCATGTCAAGGATAATCATGAACAACCAAATAATAGCATGGAATCAATTATTGGTCTGCTGAAATGGAATAAGAGTTTTGCACTTATTGTTTCTACTTGTTTGTATCTTTTTAGAAATTAGAATTATTCTGTGATTGTTTGAAAAGTAAGGAGGTTCAACTACTTTGTTTACAGGTAAAGAATTGTAATTATGTTTTGTAATGACCCCGAGACAATAGATACTAACATTTTTGTCTTGTTTTTAAGGGAGTGTATACAATAGTTGATTTCCTCATTTCTTTAAAAGTTAGTACTTAGAAATCTTTTCTCTTTTGACAGCGAATAGTGCCACCAGTACTTAATTCATTTGATGATCAAGATTGCAGAGTTCGTTATTATGCTTGTGAAGCACTCTATAACATAGTAAAGGTGAGTATAGTCTCTGTAAGATTATAATTTATCTTTAATAACATAATTTAGAGATCTACTAGATATCAGATTGTTCGAGGAGATTCAATTGCACATTTTCGTGAAATATTCAATGCACTCTGCAAGCTTGTAGTGGATTCAGATACCAATGTTCAACGCGTTGCACACATCCTAGATGCAGTTGTAAAGGTCAGATACTTTACACAAAAGCTTATTTCTCATATATTTCAAAATTACATTTGATAATAACATCCTAATGTTTTTACAGGATATTGTAACCGAGAGTGATAAATTCAGGTATGCCATCTATGTTTATCAATTTCAACTTGAGGATAGATTGTTGCTAAATTATTGACCACATTCTGTTTAACCTTTTCAGTGTTGAAGAATTCATAGAACTTTTGCAAGTTCACATGAAAATAATTTCTCCTTATGTGCGTCAATTTTTGGTGGGATGGATCACCGTGTTGTATAATGTTCCAGATATTGATTTGCTCAGTTTTCTTCCAGATTTTCTTGATGGTAATAAGAGTGATCCATGAATAGAGAATGACTAGACAATTATGCTCTTCTTGAAGTTTAACCTTTTTTATACAAATTCTAAACATCACAGGTTTGATCAACATGCTTAGTGATGAAAAAGGAGAGATACGACACATAGCTGATGTCGCACTTTCAGCTTTTCTTATAGAAATAAGGAATTCCTCAGTAAGTCAATTTTTGCTTTTCGTGTAGTTTGTTGTAATAGTTGAAGAGTGATGCTCTAATATGTACTTATTCTTGATATACAAATATTAGCATAATTTCTACATATCATGTTCTTCCTTGATCCATCAATTATATCGTAATGATTCAAATAATTAGTTGTGAGGATTGTTCACTTGCCTGGCTTACTAGTCATGTGAATTAGACTATCAATCAACTATCTAGTGGTGTATAGTGAATTGACATTCTTATTCATAAGCATGTAAGAAATTAAAATCCTGGAAGCTTAAAAACATCAGAATGTACTTTGATACATATAAATATTTACTATGTAAAACAAGTATTTTCAGTGCTTAAGCACGCCTTGACGTTGTGATAACCTTAACGTATTTTTTTCCCTTTTTTTTAAACTTTACTTGAAAGAAAATAGAACTCAGAATCTTGACAGCAAAATCGGCAGTTAATTAATTTAAATTTATTGAGTTTTTTTACAGGCTATATAGCATTCAAAAAATAAGTTTTAGACCAGCAAAAGTTTTATTTGCTTTAGTTCTTTACTATACTAATAAAGTGATTGTTGTGAAGAATGTAGATTACAAAAGGATGACCGAAATATTGGTGCAAAGGGCGAAATCTCCTGATGGATATACCAGACTAATAGCTATTACATGGGTAAGGCAAACTATACTAGGTTGTAATGTTAATTTCTGTTCTAGGCCTTGTATAGTTTTTCTTTTGGGTTTCATCTATAATGAATATCCTTGTTACTCCAAAAAAAAGTGTAGTCTCTTGTCCATCTTAAATCTCACATCTACTTCATTAGCCAGTTTGATTGTAATTTTTAAAGAAATCACTTTTTTTTCTTATAGCTGATCATTTTGCGGCTTCCCTTCAGCAAGTTGACCTAGTCACCTTTGTCCTCTCTAAGATAAATAGGATAATGATGAGATTGCACTTGTGGATAGTGGTTATAATATTTAGATATTTCCACATACTAAATTAGTTTTGAGTTAAATGTCTTATTTCAATATGGTATTAAATCTTATGAAAAAAACCCAAAGAGTCTCAATCAAACATCTTTATTGAAAAGGAGATATTTGAACGACCTAGATGTTGAGGAGTGTCAAGAATAGTTCCACAATCACAAGATTTCTCTACCCACTGCCATATCATTTCGACTTGGTTGTTTAAAATTCAACACTCTCACACATATATTCACGTACAATTGAGTTGCAAACTACAATATACATGCTCCACTGCAAAGTAGATGTGATTTGCATTTACTCTTGTACTATGAATATGAAACTTGTGCAGATTAATGAATTTGTAAAGCTTGGCAATCAATTACTTGTTCCTTATTATGCTGACATCGTTGGAGCCATTTTACCTTGCATTTCTGATGAAGAGGAGAAGATAAGAGTCGTAAGTTAATTTATCTTTCTAACCACGACCACTGTAGTCAGATTACTCCGCAAAGATAGACAATTAATTCACCATTCTTGTGATTCTTCATGCCCAGCTTGCTTTTGAAACAAATGAAGAGCTTCGTGCTTTATGTTTGTATCCATCTGAAGGTTTTATTATCAGTTCCATCCTATTTATCGCAAAGAGGTAAAGTTTTTGTCACCTAGGAAATGATTATGTATGTCTATATTATTTATAATTGGTATCTTTTATGCTCTTAAAGTAAGAAGAGAAAGTTCTGTAGAAAAGAGGCCTTGTTTTTTAAATGACGACAAGAAGTAAGTTGTGACCTTGCTATAGTTTTCTTTGTTAGGCAATTATCCAGTAATTGGGAAGCTACTCGAATTGAGGCATTACGTTGGATGACTATGCTTTTAGCAAGACATCGATCTGAGGTAACCAACAATAGCCATTGATATCTGATATAGATGATACTTTCCAACAATCTTCAAGTAGTGAAAGATCATTCTATATCATCTAGGTTATAACTCACTCTGAGGCTATTTTCGACTGCCTTTTGAGTGCACTCTCGGACGTTTCTGATAAGGTATTTTTATCTAAGTCTCCAAATATGCAGTTTTTAAATTTTTTTCTCAACCACAATCATAGTGCTAATTCCTTCACCTTTTGATGACAACATATGATTTATATTGCTCTTGTTTTTCCAGTTTTGCTTTGAAAATTTAAAGCTAGCTGTTAGAGTTTCTTTGCCATTTTCAAATAGAGGACGAAGGCATTTCTAGCCTCAAAGGCGTTATATATCCTATTCATGTGCTTTGATTGCTTCTTACTATTTTTTGTACTTGATTGAGAATTTCATTCAATAGTTTTCCCCTTAAATTTTAATGTAATCCTGTTGTATTTGTGAGAAAAAAAATGTTAATTTCAAGCTCTTTAATCCACTCAATGCTCTGTAAGCATGCTAGGCATTCCTCGATCTTACCGTCTCACATTCATCAATGTTGTCAACATCAAGCACTACACTAGGGTTTCGAGTTCCTAGTCATTTAGAATTGTCAATAGGCAGTTGAATGTGTTTTCAGAGATCAAAGTCATCAACGTGGTGAAAAGTAAACTTTGCTATTGAGACGTGGTTAATTATAATGAATAATGGAGTACAATGTTGTCATGGAGATGCCATCCTCAGGAAGCAACTCCATGTGATTCTACATGTAGTTTGTTGGACAACCTGGAAAATCAGAAACACAATCATGATCTTCACTCATCTGGTTAGTTGTTGGCACGTGTTGCTGGAATGGTGCAAGATTTGGCTTCAAAGAGGTTTTCAAAGTAATTTGAGAGAATTGTTACATTTGCTTCATTTTTTCCATTTAGGTGCAATAAAAGAAAAATGGTGAACAGTAAGAACATAGAGCGATATCACCAGCAACATGGATAGTCATCAAAGCTCATGGTTAGTATCATAGAATTTTCTTGCGATGGAAAGACCTTGTCCCTGACTTGGAATTCAAGTGGGCGATGTCGTTAGACAATATCGTGCCTCCTCAACACTATCCTAGTGACTTCTCGCAAACTTGTATGTAGCAAGGCAATGATCACCGATTCGCTTCACCACTTCATTTGGGGTTAAAGGCTATCGACCCGTCGTTAACTTAAAGAGACTGATTAGAGGAGTTGGGTTGTAGGTTGTGACAGAATTGCACCATGTCCAACAGATCCTCTCAATTTTGCTAGTTCGCCATCACAAAGTGCCTTAGGTACTCTTCAAGAAGAGCATTCACGCATTGGGTCTACTCATCCATTTATGGATGATTGACAATTGAGAAGTTCAGCTTCATACCCAACAACTCGAACAAGGTCGTTTAGAAACAACCAATGAATTTCGCATCCTAATAGCTTACAATGTTAGTGGGAAGTCCCGATATCTTCACCATGTTTCTTAGGAATAACTTTGTTGTCGCTTCAATAGTGCATTCCTTTGGAGCCTTAACAAAGGTTGCGTACTTTGATAAGAGATCAACTACTACCATGATCGATGTATAACCCTTAACTTTAGGCAGCCTATTGATGAAGGCTATGGATACACTCTCCCATAACTTTGTAGGGATTTGGAGAGGCTACAGCAACCGTAATGTCTTCCATCTCTTGTGGTTGGCACACCAAGCACACCCTCACATAGAAGTTGACATCTCGGTCCATTTTGTGGCCAGAAGTAGCTTGAACTGTGGTCCTTTCTTGGCTTGGATGATCCGTCCATGATAAGCCATGCACCTCTTTCAATAGAAGTTGCTTAATCTTCTCTATATTTGGTACATAAGGTCTTCTTCCCTTAGCATAAAGGATGCCGTTCTCTACCCTACATCTCCTTGTGACACCCTCCTTGATCTGCTTGAGGAGTTTCATCATCACGGGTCTTTGTTGGTCTCAACTTCAATTCGCTCTAGTATATGCACCAAGATAGCATTGAGGTTGGCAATGATGTGTCTGGGCCCTTCCATCTGGTTCAATGCATTGCTTGTACTAGAATAAGAAGTCAAACTTTGCTAGGTAGTGCTGCCAACATGCTTGCTTTAGCGTTAGCCTTTTTTGATTATGGAAGCAACTCATGGTCACATTGTCGGTGAACACCACAAACTTTGTCCCTAGTAGGTAGTGTCTCCACATTGTTAGCTAGTGGACTATCACTATCATCTCCTTCGTGCACGAAGTACCTTCTCTTTATGTCATTAAGTTTCCAACTTTCAAAGGTAATTGGATGCCTTTCTTGCATCAGCATTCCTCTAATGGCGCAGTTTGAGGCGTCCATTTAGACTTCATATGGGGCCTCTCTGTGTGGAAGTTCGAGAACAGGTTCTTTTACCATCGTTTTTTTTTTCAAAGCCTCAAATGCCTCCTGGTATTGTTCTGACGAAGCCCAACCTTGGTCCTTCTTAAGTAAATCGGTTAGTGGGGTTGCTATCCTTGAATATCCCTTGATAAATTTCTTGTAATGATTGGCTAAGCCAAGGAACGATCGAAGTCTTGTGACTGTGTTGGCCACTTCTATGCTGTAATAGCTGTTACTTTCTTTAGATCCATCCTTACTTTATCATGCATGTTGATGTGCCTAAGAAATGAAATTTCTTGAAGCCAAACTCGCACTTCTACGACTTCAGAGGTAGCTTGTGACTCCTAAGTTTTTCCAATGCCTTCCAAAGGTAAATGATGTGTTCCTCCAAAGACTTATTATAGATGACTGCCATCCAAGTACAAAACAACGAACAAGTTTGTGTACTTGAAAAATACATTGTTTATTGGATTGGAAAAAGTTGTTGGGGCATTGGTGAGCCTAAACAACATTACAAGAAACTCAAAGGAACTATAATCAGTCACACATATGGTCTTTACTTCGTCCCCTGAAGCAATATGGACTTGGTAGTATCCTAGGCGAAGATCCATCTTCGAGGACTTTGCCTTCCTCAGTCGATCGAAAAGCTCTTCCACATTCTTCCACATTAGGCATTAGATATTTTTTCTTTATTGTCACTTTGTTCGAAGCACGGTAGTCGACACACATACTTAGTGTCCCATCCTTTTTCTTCTTGAATAGGATCGGTGCACCATATGGAGCTTTGCTAAGACTCATTAGGCCGTTATCAACCAATTCCTTCAGTGGGTGCTTTAATTCCTCGAGATATACCAGGGCATACGACACGGGGCTTGTGCTAGGGGGATTGCATGAGGGACTAACTCTATTGCATGGTCAACGTTTCTCCTTGGTGGTAGCTATTTAGGGAGTTTACTAGGTAGCAAATCTTTGAACTCTTTGAACAACATCTTGATCTTGACAATGATTAAGCTCGTCGTATCATCTTTGTCCTCAGTTTCCAATAGACTCATGATGTATGTCTCTTCCTTTCTACGTAGTCTATCATGCACTTAAAGAGTGGTCAATATTGGTGTGTCCTCGTTTTGACAAACAACAACAAAACAAGGAGCAGAAATATCATTTATCATCAGCCCACCACGGTGTGGGATGACCAAAACCTTGGCTTTCCTCGTGAAGTTGATGTAAAGGATAAGATGGAAGTCATCGAGCAATATCACCACCATGTCACACAAGCCAACCCATTGTTTGACTTTAAAAGAAGTAGTGGTCAACCTCTCAGTCCTCTTTGCAACCAAATTGATAGCCTTCATGCTCTTACTACTATCCTTTGTTGCTGTCCATTAAAAATTTCCAACTTCGTTATCAAAAGGTTGTGGTTGGCCTCGGTGTTGATCATTGCTCGTATCGGACGATTGTTCAACAACATGTCTATGTATATAAGTCCATCCTGCATTGGCACGATCTCCTCTTCCTTGTGTATCGTGTTGAGGCAGAAAGGGTTCACATGGAACTCGTTAGTCTTCACCTCCTCCTCATCTGTTTCCTTGACTAGGGTCGATAGTTTTTCTCTTTTGGGATAGTCCTGCATTCAGTGAGGACCCTTGCAAATAAAGTAACCTGTGTTTGCTAGGTGCCTTCCCCTTTTTCTTTTGTGAGAATCAGCATTGGTCTTACCGGACTTGATTTTGCCCTTCCACTTGTCCTTCCTTGAAGGTTTCGACTCCTTCTCTGACTTTACAATCTACGGAGGTATCAAAAACAATCATATGCCTTAAAGGTCTTTGATATCTTGGCGACGGAGTTCCATTTGTGCCCACCCTTGCAGACCACTAAGGAAGTTGTAAAGCCAGTCTTCCACTACCATATCGTTGATTTCCAACATCAGAGAGTGGAATTGCTTTACATAGTCTCATATGTTTTCAATCTGTTTAAGTTTACGTAATGCATCCTACGCTACCTACGTGTTGTTAGTGGGTAAGAATTGCAGCTTTAGTTACTTTGCCAATGCCTCCCACCTTTTTACCTCCTTAGAGCCACTTTACGCACAATGGGTACATGACTAGAGTTTGGCATCCTCAACTAGGAACATACTTGTTAGCATCACCTTCTCCTTATTTAAGTGTGCGTGGCTTTGAAATATGCCTCTGTCCTATAAGAAGTTTTGAAATTCCTTAGTATCGCGTCCTCTAGTGAAGACCTTAGGCTCTGGCACTTAGTGTTTCAGCCCAACGTTGCGCACCATCTTTGCCAAGAGTCTTCTTGACCATTGTCAAGTTGTCCCAGAGTGTGGCAATAGCATCCCACATTTCTAGATCCTTTTGCCTCACCTTGATAGACTTGCCCTTGATAGGCTTGCCCACCATTGATCCCTTAGATCTGAGCAAAGGAACCAATGTCATGGAATTTTCTTGCAATCACTAAAAAAGATTGTGCGGCACTAGTCATAACTATTAGCTATGAGTAGCACAACCTTCACTACGCTTTCACCCTCATAATAAGAGGGTCAAAGGAAGCACCCTAGGTTCTATTTACTAACAATAGAATTACACTCGGGCTTTACACTTTTGCTACTTGCTCTCCCTAACTGTATACACATTTTTATACAACAAGGCTTGGGCGTTACAATGCCACAAGCAATCAAGGACACACACATTGATTCTAGGAACCTAATGTCAGCTCTTAATGCCACTCGCATGTCTTGGGCTTGTTTCCTTCTTTGTTTGCGCACTCACCGCGCAACGTGCATCATGCTAGACTGTAGCACACTTGCTTCCCTTGGGCTTGACTGGCTACGAAGCCCCACCTTCTGCACTCCACACGTGGATAGGTCCCCGTCACCATCTTTCGCTCTTCAAGACTTGTGCACTCTGCTTTAACACCAAGACTCTCTGTGCTCACCTCATGCACCTTGACCCGGATGACCAGTCACTGAGTTGGGTGTGTGACAGTTAGTATCATGATGGTCCAATATACAATTGATACCTTTCTTGGTACTGTGGGGTAATCTGCTCAAATGGCAATTTGATTTCATCACATAATTGATCACTGCTTCTTAAACTCTGCAATTCACTTTATAGTCCATTTGTTAGAGTTGTGTTTACCTTGCTTTCACTCATTTGGAAAGCTCTTGTTTCTCCAACAACAGTGTTCACAAATTTAATCTAGCTTTCTGTCTTATGCTCAGTATCTTCATGCTTCTTTTTGCTTCAGGATTGTACATCCGAGCTTCGCTGCTTGTTTGACGGGTGTGTCTTTACTATCAGCCTAAGTGCCACTTTGTGATTGTTTGTTGACTTTATTATATATAGTTGGCCTTTATATCATTGTGCAAGTGCTTAAGATACCCATGATTTTTCTCGAAAAGTTGTCCAAGATTATTCTTGAGATAACCTATAATTTATGGTTTGCTGCACATAGTTTTGAACTTTGTGATCAGACTCAGTGGGTCATGTTAGCACCCCATTATTTTTCACCAAAATGTTGCCATTACCATATTGTTTTGTGATAACATAACAAGAACAACAACCATGTCTCAATCCCACTATGTGGGGTCAGTCACTTGAATCCTTTCTGATGTAGCACTAATCACAAAGAACACATGAACTATAAGAAATTGAACTTCAATCTGATTTTACGTGTAATTGAAACTCCAATTCCAATCACAATATCAATTAATTTTAGAAGTGGAAAATAGTATCATCAATCAATGTCTAACAATAAGATGTGAGTTCCTTACATAGGATACTCAATTACAAATTTAAATAAAAGATATAACTAATCCTACTATTAAATAACAAGATAAAATATCTAATACAAAAGATATACCAAATCCTACAACTAAATAGCAAAATAAAATATCTAATATAATTTTCTAGAGAACTATCGCCATCACTTTCTGTCCACAATTAGCATGCCATATTGCTTTGTTATATTCTGCAATTCTACACACCTTTCTTTTTCATTGTTCTGTGGTTATTTCTGCTGCATTTAAGATCTAAAGACCACAAAGTCGCATGTTTGAGTCCAACAGAAATCAAATTTCCTTCTATTTGGGGAGCTGGCCAACTGCTTTACCTTTACTGAAATTGTCGCATTATCTATAGGCATGCAAATGTTTTTTGAAATAATCAAATTAATGTTCTTCAATTTGTAATAATACTACCGTGTCCTGAATTTGGATGTTTGTTATTTTATTTACAAGGATTAATTCTTTTTGTAGGTGCATTATCTGCAGTTAATTATGTAGTTTCTTGTGCTTTTGCACAGATTGTTCATCAAGTGCTAGAGGTGCTTGCATGCATTGCAAGGGATGCTCCACATTTTCATCAGCTAGTTGTTTACTTACTTCATAACTTTAGGAATAATGAAGAACTTCTTGAAAAGTGAGTATATTTCATGAAGTTGATTTCTGTTGTGAAGAAGAATTCCTAAGCATCTATACTACATTCCCTCAGCCGTTGTTCCTTGATAGTGTGTCATCTTTGCGTTCATTTGGGTGCTGAGAGAGTTTACAGGGAGTTTGCTATCATCCTAAAAGAAGAAGTAGATCATGAATTTGCCTCAACTATGGTTCAGGTCCACTAAAACTGCTTTGACAAGTCCTGTTATGGTAGCAATATGAAAGTAATTTGTATTAAGTTGTTCTTTTTCTAATTTCCAGGCCTTAAATCAAGTCTTGCTCACTTCATCAGAATTAAAACAGTTAAGGTCTCTCCTAAAGAAATCTGTAGTTGATTCTGCTGGCAAACAACTCTTCATTTGCTTATATGCTTGTTGGAGTCATTCACCAATGGCAACAATAAGTCTTTGTTTTCTAACTCAAGTAAGCCTACCTTGGGACTCATTCTTTTATGCCATATTGAAGCAAAAAACTTTTGCTATGAGCTTCTTCTTATGACAGGCATATTATCTTGTGAGTATTGTCATTGAGGCACTAGAGGAGGATGAAATAGACACAGGGCTCTTTACGCAATTAGACAAATTGATTCGCCTACTTGAAACACCAGTTTTTGCTTATCTGAGATTGCAGGTGCACCTTTCATACTTACCTGAATAAAACAGCATACTTTTTCTGGTGTGATCCATTTTAAGCTCTGATTTAATAATCTTTGTCATGCATCATAGAAGTGATTCATGAACCCTTATATTTATCTTGACCTTTGTATGTGCATCAAGTTTTAGGCACATTTTATTTGCCACAAAATTTATACTAGGTAACTACAAGAATTTATCAGCATTTTTGTAACTTGGAATTCCTGAATATTATATTTGTATCTCTAACTTAATCTCCTTTCTATCACATATGCATGATAATTTTATTCATTATCACAACACAAAGACTTAGCTCTCACTCTCTGTAATGATCTCCCTGAGTGGATCTATTTATAGAGATGAATGACTATACGGAGTAAGTTACATAGATGGTTGAGTTTGTCACACATCCCAGCTCAATCTATTATAATTAATTGCATTAATTAGAAACTGTGACCGTGCCACCGACGCTCTCTCTCGATCGAGGAGGTGAGGTAAGAAAGGCCACAGCCTTGCCGAGACGGCGAGGATGCGAGACGGATGAGAGAGGAGGAGAAATGGAGTCGCCACCTGGTCTTTTAATGGAAAGACGAGGAAAACCACAAACGATTCACTAAAAGTGAATGAATGAGATGCAAACGTGAAGACCGGATGTCTACTAACCAGAGGACGGGTAATGATTCCTATTACGCACGGGGAAGGTGTTAGGCACCCCCGTACGTCCGAGAAACTCGGTCTTTCTAGTCTGATTCGCTTGCTAGAGGTTGAATGAGTGTTTGTTATGCCTAGATTGTGTTCTAATCATGCTGATGTGAGTGTCTAGACAAGACTGGATGGATGTGAAGGACAATGTGCAAAAATTACGGAGAAATCCACGTGAATTGAGAAAATCGCA
>JAMKQA010009799.1:0-17875 GCA_024699735.1 Posidonia australis | reverse complement strand
GAGTGCTCCAGAAAATGAAAATAAGCTGCTGGAAAGAAGGAGAAACTCGTGCAGGATGCTGGCTCAGAACAGAATGGCTGAATTCAAGATTTCTAACCTCTCTCAATGGTTGCCTATGGGTGTCCTTATATAGGATTTTCTCATGGGTAACTCATGGGAATGCAGAGAGCCTCGTAGACAAAAAGCCTGGAAGATTCCATGGCATATTCATTGCTAGAGGTAACAGCCATGGGAGGTGGAATGCCAACAGACCACAGCCTGTGAAGTGGTGTGCGCCTGGGATGTGTGTCAGAGATGTGCGCAAGGTAAGTGTGCCAGGTAAGTGTGCTAGCTAGGTGTGCTAGGGAAGTGTGCCATGGAAGTGTGCTAGCTAGGTGCTCTCCCCTACTGGTCTGGTTTTCTAATTGGGCTGCGGGCTTGCTATGGGTTTAGGGTTGGTTCAAGGATCAGTCCCATCCAAAGCAACATCTAGAGTCCTATCAATGAGTCACCTTAAAATCGGGGTGTCTACAGATGCCCCTCCCTGAGCTAGGTCGAGGGACGAAGGGAACCAAGACCGATGCTCAGGATTGACAAGATACCCCCATTTTGAGCTTACAAAAGGATGGTGATTGCTATAGGCAGTAAGTCACTTATCTGACGAATGCACCGAAAGTCATGACTTGTTGCCAAATGCAAATGCAAAATGCAAAATGCATGCACCTACTGATCTAAATGCTGGGGATGTAATGCTAATGCGAGATGCCAATGCAAGAGCCGATGCTGAAAGCCGATGCGAAACTAATGCTAATGCTAAAAACACAAACGAAAGAAAACATTGGCAAGAAAAATGATAAGTTGTCGGACTCATCAGCCGGATTATGAGGTTATCAACCCAAAAGACTGGATAAGACAAGCTAACCAAGCCTTGTCCACCCCAACCGCCTGACAGTGTGACTGTTGTCAATCGAGTAGTTGGGGATACCAGCCCAAGAGAAAAAGGGGGGCATGACAAATAGAACATATCTCAGGCAAAGCAGGGCCCGGTCCGCACAGACCAAAGCCGAACAAAGAGATTTCGCGCCTGCGAAAACTCAAAAGGGAAAAACAAAAGGCCCTTGACCGCCCGGTCAGAGGGTCAAACAACTAGATTCCGCGCCAGCGAAAATCTAGAAGAGAAAAGAAAAAGGACCTTGACCGCCCGGTCAGAGGGTCAAACAACTGGATTTCCTGCCTAGGGAAATCCGAAAAAAGGGCTAGGACCTTGACCATCAGGTCAAAAGGTCGAGCCACGGGATTTCTTGCCCAAGGAAATCCGAGAGAGGGGCTAGGACCTGGACCATCAGGTCAAAAGGTCGAGCCACGGGATTTCCTGCCCAATGAAATCCGAGAGAGGGGCTAGGACCTTGACCATCAGGTCAAAAGGTCGAGCCATGGGATTTCCTGCCCAAGGAAATCTGAGAAAGGGGCTAGGACCTTGACCATCAGGTCAAAACGTCGAGCCACGGGATTTCCTGCCTAAGGAATCCGAGAAACCAAGGACTTTAACCGCCCGGTTAAATTCAAGGAGCTGGATTTCGCGCCCGCGAAAATCCAAAGGAGCAAAGGACCTTGACCGCCCGGTCAAGATTAGCAACCTGGATTCTGCACCCGCGGAAATCTAAAGGGGCTGAGGACCTTGACCGCCCAGTCAAAGTCAAGCAAGCTAGATCATGCGCCTGCGGAAATCCAAAGGGGCAAAGGACCTTGACCGCTCGGTCAAAGTCAAGCACCCTGGATTCTGCGCCTGCGGAAATCCAAAGAGGCAGAGGACCTTGACCGCCCGGTCAAAGTCAAGCAAGCTGGATTCCGCGCCTGCGGAAATCCAAAGGGGCAAAGGACCTTGATCGCCCGGTCAAAGTCAAGCAAGCTGGATTCCGCGCCCGCTGAAATCCAATGGAGCAAAGGACCTTGACCGCTCGGTCAAAGTCAAGAAAGCTGGATTCCGCGCCCGCGGAAATCCAAAGGGGCAAAGGACCTTGACCGCCCGGTCAAAGTCAAGCAAGCTGGATTCCGCGCCCACGGAAATCCAAAGGGGCAAAGGACCTTGACAACCCGGCCAAAGTCAAGCAATCTAGATTCCGCGCCCACGGAAATCTAAAGGGCAAAGAAGGGTCTCATCTGCTCAGGATGAGATCTTGGAAAACAAAGCGATAACCCAGGATTATTCCCCTGGAAGGAACTGCTATATGTTGATTGCCGAGGTTGCATTGCGGAGACTGGCACTTCTGTCGAGATGCATGCTCAAATCTCTCACTTGCTGTGATTCTCCAAATGGCTTGGAAAAGGTGAGGACTTATGTGCAAATATCCACTACTTTTGGGTCTTACTGCAAATTACCCAACCAAACTGCTTTTTGATTGCTATACTGCCATTGTGCTGTGACATTTGGGATTCTGTTGTCTATCAACAAATGTCTATTTTGAGACAAACTTCCAACATCCTTCAGGGACTGATTTGCAATTTTGCGAAACATAGGGTGTTTTATACAAATTACCCAACATGGTGCATTTTGTGAGCTACATGTTGAAAACTGCACACTCTGCACTTGATACATAAGCTGTGAGATGATAAGGGCTGGAACGCAATTGTCACGATTATTTTGCATTTCTGAACCTTGATTCATTTCATGCATGGGCCCCACTAACTAACTGCCATAACTGCCAAGAAATATTTCTCTCTACTGCTTGGAACTGCAAGGGGCTACTGCTGCTTGGCTATGCATGTTTTTTACTGTTGATTGGATTTCACATCTTCAAAACATCATGCATAAGGTTTCAATTAAATTTTCCTTCCTTCCCCCGTAAGACAAAATGCCTCTTCCTCTTCTTCGTTCTTTTTCTGAAACCCAACGAAACCCGCCTCTTCTCTTCTTCTTCTTCTCAGCGGCGGAACCCACTCCTCCTTCCTCTCTCACTCGCAGTGGCGTCGTGCGAGCGGTGCGCTGATGGAGAGCTTGCTGCTAGTGCAGGCGTGAGGCGCGTCGGCGTGGTGCGGAGCAGTCAAGGCAGCGTCACAGTCGGTGGCAGTATGGATCAAACCCTCCAGGATTGGCTGGACCGAGGATCGCCGGTGAAGGTAACCTCCTCTCCTCTTTGCACGTGCTTGAATGCCTCCTCTGTTTCGGGTGGTCGACGGCTGGAAGGGCTAGGACGGGCAAAGGAGCGGTAGGCCTGTTCTGTGAAGGTTGCAGCGGCGGACTACGGGTTTGCCTATAGTCGCGGCTTGTGGGAGCAACGGCTGGGGGTTCCAACGGGCTGGACTGCACGGAGGCTGCAGGTTGCTGGGCTTGGCCGTTGCGGCGACGGGCTCCGACGGGCTGTACCACACGGTGGCTGCTTGGATTTGGAAATGCGGAAATGCCAGGGGAAGGCATGGGCCGCAGGGAGTGATGGTTGGCTGCCGGCGGTGCTCCGACGAGTAGGGGCGATGGCTTGTGGTCGCAGTAGAAGCCACGCGGTGGCGGGTTGGAGATGAGTTGGCCATGAGGCTCGCTGGGTTGGGCACATGTTTGCTGCTTGCTTATACCATTTTAGTCCACATTGTTTCTGATTTTTTTTATTGCTAACTGCTCTGCATCAAAATTGCTTGATAGCTTACATTTACAAAATACAACCATCAAATACTGATTTATAACTGTACGCTTGCATTTTTGCTGTCATATGCTATAGCCTTTATCAAAATGCCCTGCGCCTTCCTATTATGCCAATGAATGTAATGTCACATCTGATTTTGACACATTCTGCACCTGTCATGTCTGCTGCTGCTATTTAACTCTTAATTCGACTTTTCCTTTCCCGTAGGACGACCCCATTCCCGAGGTGGGAACCCCACAATCTTCGTGGGACATGCCTTCTAGCTCTCGTTCCAGACGACGAGACAGTTCTTCGAGGTCACGGGCCTCTAGCAGCTCGACTCCTATTATCCCTGCTGAGGTAAGCCCGAACTGAATATTAAAAGTGTATTCAAATCTGGTGTTTTCCGACAATTACATTTTAAGGAGTCCGGAAATTTCGAGGGGCGGTTGCTGAGTGACCATCACATCTGCGAGAGTCCCGGGTTTAGGGTAATTTTCTCGCTTTGATGTACTTTAATCATTATAAATTGCTTTCTACTTTTGACTCGGCTTTAATTCTGTGCTTGACATTTCAAGAAGGGGATGCAAGCCAAATCATGTGATGCCACTGGGGTCCGATGTTCGAAAATTTCCACCGCCTACCAAATTTTCTGCAGGGCTTCCTCCACCACCGGTCTCCATTTGGTGGTTTGCTGCATCTACCCATCATCCATGGCCACTACAAGTTTTTCCGAGCCTTGGTAGAAAGGTGGAGGTTCGAGACGCACACCTTCCACTTTCCCTTTGGTGAGCTAGCTGTTCTGCCCGATCAGTGGGCTCTGTTGACAGGCCTTCCATTTGGTGACGAGCC
This sequence comes from Posidonia australis, assembly GCA_024699735.1. Lineage (NCBI taxonomy): Eukaryota > Viridiplantae > Streptophyta > Magnoliopsida > Alismatales > Posidoniaceae > Posidonia > Posidonia australis. The sequence continues at coordinate 13,430 of JAMKQA010009799.1, read as the reverse complement.
CATTATTGGTGAGACCACCCACGGCTTCCACCTTGCGCCTGCACATCTTGGCAGTGTCCCTCCTAAGCCACCTAGGGGGAAACATATGATCACCGTGGGGTGGTTAAGAGAATGGGACAAGTTCTGGCCCAACCCCGAGCCCGACAGTGAGGAAGCAGATTTTGTACTGAGGCACTTTCTGCTGGAGCTGCTGGCTATGATCTTCTGCGATTTGTCGGCCTACTGTATCCATGCTGACTGGATTGCATATCTGACCAACTTGGATCACCTTGATCATTATGACTAGGCTGGTGCTAGCTATACTTGGCTGATCTGTGGGCTCGACAATGTGGTCAAGCTTGGGCACCGCTCTTATGTGGGGTTGTACCATCTGCTAACTGTAAGTATTTGCTTTTGTTACCTTGCAAAACAAATTTCTTTTATGCTTTATATTTGAAATACTGACTTGTGCTTGCATTTACAGTACTGGATTATGGAGCACATCACCAGGGGGCACTACTTTGGCCGCCTACGGGACGAGCTCCTGCCCCTTCCCCGCTAGTGGGTAGAACCTGACCACCGGGCTGCTGCTGGGGTGTTTAGCTATGAGTCCTACTAGTATCTGCTGGACCTGGTAGAACTTGAGGATGTAAGTCTCCTTCTGCCTTTTAACTTTGCATGCCTGTTGTACTTTGTTTGCTTACAATTTCCTATTTCTGTAACAAATCCACCTACGCCCATTTGCTCGATATGATGGCTTCGACTGGGCTCCCTTGATCTCTGGTCGGGTTCTTAGGGATAAACAGGTGAGATTCTATTGCATGAAGAAGTCGGCGTTCTACCTCCCAGGACGTGTGCGACATTAGTTCTCTGATGTATTCTGCATTCCTGCCCCTCCTCCTGCTGACATGGATCGTCCGGCTACAACTCGTTCGGTAGCTAGAAGCCGGCATGCAGCTGCCATAGCTTCTCAGGATAGGCACATCCTTCGAGAAGTCAACTACACCGATTACCTTGCTTAGTACAGGCGTGTGGGGAAGTCGTACCTGTTCGAGGAGGTTGTGCAGGATAGCCAGCGCGGGATGTGGTATGCGTCTAGCTGGGCCCAGGTACAGGATTTCCATTTCTGCTTTTCATTTCTTCTGCATGGACTATGACAATCTGACATTTGCTATAATTCACAGGGCTTCGAGGAGAAATTTGGGGCCTTCTATTCTGACATCCGCCGGAAAAGGGTAAAATTCTCCCTTTGCAACCTACTATCTTGACTATATCTAACACCTCTGTTATTTTGTAGGAGCTGCGCTGGCGCAACATCATCAGGGTTTGCTTTTCTCTTCTGGTACTGCTGCCATTTTTAAAATTCTCATTTCTAACATAGGTTTGCTTTTGCAGCAAGATTTTCCTGTTCAGAGAGTGAATGTAACTAGCAGCGGGGATATCACTATGTAGGCATCTGAGGAGGACCGCTCAGACACCGAGGTCACCAAGGCGGTTCGCGACTCTGCTCCTCACTCTCAAGCTGCCGCAGCTGCTCAGTTGTCCTGCCGAATCACTCGACGAGGCAACAGACTCTTGGCCGAGTATTTCCAAAAGGCGACGTCCGATGAGGAAGATTCAGAGGAAGAGTAGCTTTATAAATAAATTTGCTGGAAATTCTGTAATAACAATGGCACTTTGTAACATTTTCTAAAAATGTATAAGAGATCCTCTGATTCTGCGATGTACCCTTCGGGGTTTTGTATGTGCAGGTTGTATGCAAACAGTATATTCCATGTAGGGTTAAGCAATTGGCGCCGACTTTGGCGATGTCAACATTCTGAATAGGTGCTGCTGAAATTTTCTGTCATTCCAAGCGCCACCTATGTGCGCCGCCTCGGTGCGCCGCATAGGTGCGTCAGCTATATGCGCCTCATAGGTGCGTCTCCTGAAAAGGCGAGTTTCGTTTTCTATTTCTGCTGAAACCCTTCTTGGTCTTCTATATAAGCCTGCATCCTGCGAGCGGCAGCGCCGTCCTCTCTCAAAAAATTCGACGGCAGACCCTGCTTCGTCACTTTTGCTTATTTTCTGATATTCCTAGGCGCGGATTCTGCATCACGATGGTACGTGTTACTGTTTTACATGCTTCCTGTTACTGGTCTTTGCAGATTTGCTTGTGTTCTGTTATTTGTCTTTGCAAATCTTCATCCTCCTGCTACATGTCTTTGCAGATTTGCTTTCCTGCTACGTGTCCTTGCAAATTTTTTTGTTTTCTTGCCTTCATGGTTGCGAACAATGCTTCTTGATTTTTTGCATTTGTTTCTTGTATCATATCATGCTGGATTGCTATGCTTGTCCCATGCTTATGTCAGATTCCGTCTTTTACTGCCATATTTGCATAGCTATCCCACCATGGTGACCCCCAGGCACTACTCTGATGCCTTGCTTGGCTGGATCGATGCTTTGACAGCTGATGACCAGAAGCAGCTCCAGATTTGGGGTATTTCTTCTTCCCTCCTGAGCATAGCCAAAATGGAGGTTAACTGGCATTTGCTATGTGCCATGGCTCGATTCTGGAAACCAGCCCTGCATGTTTTCCGCTTTGGGAAAGTGGAGATGACTCTAACTCTAGAGGAAGTCAGGCGAATTTGTGGCCTATCCCCGTTCATGTCCTCACCAGTGTTTTACTACCATGCCAATTATGTACACGTCATGAGTCGGCTCACGTGTATTGCTAAAGAAGTTTGTGAGGAGAAACTCATCTGTAGAGATGGTCCTACACCCATGGTGCGCTTGGATTACTTCGATTCAATCATTGGTTCCCGCTCCTCCATGGGTACTCTATGGCTGTATTGCTTTGTGCTGCATTTTCTTGGGGAGCTGATCTTTAGCCATGGCTAGACGACTGTTGCTATTGAGGTAGTAGAAATAGCCTGAGCGGTAGTTGTTCGCCAGATCGACTTGGCCCCTATCCTTCTTGCCGAAACCTACATCGGCTTGGACCGGGCGCTGAGGCGCTCCCGCCACTTCTATGGATGTGGCGCCCTAGTGCAGGTAAGCAGATCATCTGACAATATTTAATATTATTCTGTTGTGCTTTCATTAATCATAATTCCATTTTTGCCAGGTTTGGTTTGTCGCCCATATGGGAATGAAAATTCGGCACCCTCGGCCTTCCGCCTTTGAAGCTTATAGCCGCACCCATCATTCAAGGTCCCTCCCGGGGGTGCATGAGCTGTGTGACAAGCTGCGGAATCTTGATGCGGATTCTGTGACATGGTGCATCATATCCTCTGCATGACAGAACTTTACTGCCTTCTTTAATGCCACAGACATGCGACTCGTGGTTCTCCCCGGATTCTCTAGTGGCATGGAGTATCACCCTGTCGGGGTCCTTCGCCAGTTTGGCTTCTGCCAGGACTCCATAGAGCAAAGCCCTACCCGAATGGACTGAAAAAGCATGTTGTAGGCTCAAATGCATCCACTACTAAGTTGGCCCGACGAATGAGTGCTGGTATGAAGTCTTCCAGTATTGCCATCATCAAAGGCTCTGGCTGCACAGCTGGATACGAGGCTGAGATAAGAGAGACGTGACCCTTGAGCGAGATTCCGCCTAGTGGCACCAATTTCATGGAGGCTAGCAGTTCAAAGAGGCCCCGAGTTGATTAGCGATATTTGTATTCATGATAGGGCACAATAAAATTGATGTTGCTTTGCATTGCTTAAAGTGGTTCTTGCAACTCTATATCTGCTAATCTGGATCAATCTAATTGGCATGTCTCTGAATTCAAATCCCTCCATTTTAAGGAAGTGACTATCATACCCCTGGCCGAAATGCTTACTTGCTCAAACCACGACTCGTAAGGCAGCTGACATGCCCCTGGTCGAAATGTGAACAAAATGCCTTGCGAAATAAATGTAAATATGCTTAACTAAAAATGTGCCCCAGCTAAATGCTTACACGACTCATAAGGCAGTTGACATGCCCCTAGTCGAAATGCGAATAAAATGCCTTGCAAAATAAATGTAATTATGCTTGACTAAAAATGTGCCATAGCTAAATGCTTACATGACTCATAAGGCAGCTGACATGCCCCTGGTTGAAATGCAAACAGAATGCCTTGTAAAATAAATGCAATTATTCTTAACTAAACCAAATGTGGTGCAAAAGACACAAATGCAAAGAAATGTTTAATTGATATATTGGTGCCCTCACCAAGGAAGCCTGTTTTGCCTGCTATAAGAGGTGATACTATCCTTGACTCATGTGATACTAACCTAGGCACTTAGGTTTATTTGTGGCTCTCCTTCAGATTTATGGGCCTCATGCCAAAGTCTTAGGGTCCTATATCTACTCTTTTGAGGATTCATTTTTATTTTCTCCCTCATAGTCATGCTAACTGACCCTACTCCTGCTTGAAGGTAATAAACACTTATGCTGAGGGGGGTGGCTGCTATTTCCCTTGTGCTGAAGGGGTGGCTAGTCCCCTTAATCATATGGGCTTAGTAAGTGCATGCTTCGACTCCTCTCCAAGCTAAATGGTAGGTGTAAGATTATTCACATGCCTTTCTCAGCGGAGCTCTGCTTCTGTCTACTACTTCTCTCTTCTTATTTCTTTTGTGCTCCAAGGTCATGTGTATTTTTTCCTTACTGCTCACTCTCTAGACCTAGCATTTTTACTCCCTCTCGAGATATAGGTCCCATGGGAATTTGCACATTTAGCCATTCCTCTAAAATCTCTCTCTCACATCCTAAACTTCTAGGGTAGTGGCACATGAGGAGGACTTGACACATCTTTCGCAGGCAGGCTCCCAATTTTCCTCATTGAGCAATGATGATGCTATGCAAAAAGAAAAAAAGATACAGAGGATTATTTATGCTGTGCAATGATGCATGACTCACGGTGCAAGGCATTAGGACCGACTGAGAGTCATTGATAGTACTTCTTTAAATAGGAGGCATTAACGGGCTCTGATTGCTCTGCATGGTCCATGCCCTCAAGAATGACTGCACCCCCTGACAGGGCCTCCTTGACCACAAAAGGTCCGCGCTAGTTGGGCCTAAATTTTCCCCATGTATCTGAGAAATGAATGGCACACAGGACCAAGTCTCCTGGCTCAAAGTGTCTCGGGCGGACTTTGTTTTGATATGCTCGGGCCACTCTCTTCTGGTAGCATTGGGCATGATGCAGGGCTTGCAACCTATGCTCATCAATTAGGTCTAGCTGAACATTGTAGTCCTATACCCACTCAGCCTCCTCTAATTCTGCCTCCTTCAAGATCCTTAACGATGGAATCTTGACTTCGAAGGGAAGGACTGCCTCCATGCCATACACCAAAGAGTAAGGTGTTGCTCCTGTGGAGGTCCAGATGGAGGTTCTATAAGTCCATAATGCATAGGGCAGCTGCTCGTGCCAATCTTTGTGAGTCTCGGCCATCTTCTTCAAGATCTTCACCAAATTCTTGTTAGCCGACTCTACTGCCCCATTCATCTGAGGTCGATAGGAGGAGGATCTATGATGCTTGATCTTGCAACTGTGGACAAAATCCTCAACTCTCTTTGCTATAAAATTAGTTCCATTGTCGGAAATGATAGCAAATGGAACCCCATATCTGGCGACAATATTATTCTTGATGAATTTTTCTGTGACAGTTGCTGTGACTATTTTATAGGATGCCGCCTCGACCCACTTTGTAAAATAATCAATGGCTACCAGAATATAGCGGTGCCCATTGGATGCTGCAGGATGAATGGCCCCAATAACATCAATTCCCCAAGTAGAGAATGGCCAGGGTGATGACATGCTGTGCAATTGCTGTGGGGGAGCATGTATAAAATTGCCGTGTATCTGGCAGTTATGGCATCTTCTGACCAAATGGCAGCAATCTGTTTCCATGGTGGACCAGAAATACCCTTTAGCATGATTTTCTTGGCTAGGAGGACCCCATTCATGTGTGGGCCGCAGGTGCCTGCATGGACTTTCAACATTAACTCATCTACCTCCTTTTTGTCTACGCACCTGAGGAGCATCTGGTTATAAGATCTTCTGTAAAGCTGCCCGGCCCCGAGCACATACTTGGATGCCAACCGTGTTAGGGTCTTCTTATCTGACGTGGAAATGCCAGGAGGGAAACCATCGGACTCCAAAAATGCTTTAATATCACTATACCAAGGCGGTTCAACAGATAACAGTGCCTCTTGAATATGCATACAATGCGCTGGCTGCTCAATGCATGTGACTGAAATGTCTATAGTTTGCACCTCTGGGAATGATAACCATGATGCCAAGGTTTCCAGTGCGTCTGCATATGCATTTTTGGCCCGCTTCATGAAGGAAAACTTGACATCCTCAAATTCTTCAATTAATTTCAGCAGGTGCTCATGGTATAAAACAAGCTTCTGGTCTTTTGTCCTCTAGTCACCATTGACCTATGAGATGACCAACATGGCATCGCCAAACACATGGAGCTCTTGGGCGCCTTGGTCCCTGGCTATTTGTAAGCCTAATATACAGGCCTCGTACTCGGCTTCATTATTGGTGCATTCAAATGTTAGCTTTCTTTCAAAAGGAATAAGCTGTCCCTGTGGCATTGCTAAAACTACACCGATGCCTCTTCCTCGCTTGTTGACTGCACCGTCAAAATATAGGCACCATTGCTGCTCGTTTTGAGGCCCCTCTGGTTCATTGTCACCTATTGCAAATAATATATCCTCATCTAGGAACTGGGTCTGAAAAGGCTGGTACTCCGGCAAAGGTAAGTTGGCCAAGTGGTCCACCATGGCTTGTCCTTTTATGGAATTCTGCGTGACAAAGGTGATATCGTATTGGGATAACATCACCGGCCATTTAACACATCTGCCCACCAAGGCTGGCTTCTAGAATAGATATTTGATTGGGACATGCCGAGACAACAGGAGAATTGGATATGCCATCATATAATGCCGGAGGCGCTGTGTGGCCCACACCAGAGATAAGCAGACTTTCTCTATTGGGCTGTATTTAACCTCGCAGTCATTGAACTTTTTGCTGAGGTAGTAAATAGCTCTCTCTTTACGCCCCGATTCATCATGCTGCCCCAGAACTGCACCCATGGAATGCTGTGTTGTGGAGAGATATAATAGTAGAGGGCGCGTTTGCGTGGGAGGAACTAAAACTGGAGGCTTCACCAATAGTTGCTTTATCTTGTCAAAGGTAGCTTGACACTCCTCATTCCAAGAAGTCTGAGCATTTTTCCTTAACAGCTTGAATATGGGCTCACATATAGGCGTAAGCTGTGCAACGAATCTGCTGATATATTGCAGCCTGCCCAATAAACCACGAATTTCTTTCTCAGTGGTCGGTGGAGGCATGTCAATGATAGCCCTGGCTTTGTGAGGGTCCACTTCAATTCCCCTCTGACTGATGATGTAGCCTAGTAGCTTTCCAAAGGATACCCCAAATACACATTTGTTGGGGTTCAAACGGAGCTTATATTTCCACAGGCGTTCAAATAGTCTTCTTAGACATGTGAGATGGTCCTCGGGCTCTTTGGATTTAGCAATCATGTCATCCACATATACTTCGACCTCTTGATGCATGAGATCGTGGACCAAAGCCGTCATAGCCCTCTGGTATGTTGCACCTGCATTCTTTAATCTTAATGGCATCACCCTATAACAGAAAACTCCCCATGGAGTAATGAAGGATGTCTTCTCCATATCCTCTTCTGCCATGCTGATCTGATTATACCCAGAAAACCCATCCATAAAAGACAACATCTTATGCCCTACAGTATTGTCTACCAGAATATCGATGTGAGGGAGCGAGAAATCATCTTTGGGGCTTGCTTTGTTAAGATCTCGATAATCTATGCACATGCGAACCCGTCCATCCTTTTTTGGCACTGGGACCACGTTGGCGAGCCAATCGGGATACAGTACAACTTGAGAAAGTTGACCTTGTATTGTTTCATAATCTCCTCCTTGAGCTTTAAAAGCCATTGAGGTCGCCATCTGCGGAGCTTTTGTTTAATTGGCTTGGAATTCGGAATTAGTGGCAATGTATGAACTACCACTTCGATGTCCAGCCCTACCATATCATCATAGCTCCATGCGAAGATGTCTACATATTCTTTCAGGAAAGCTATGAACTCCGCCTTCGCCTGTGGTGATAAATTGGCACTGATGCGTGTTTCTTTGACCTCCTCCACTGTGCCAATGTTGATAAGCTTCGTCTCTTCTTCGACATGAAGATTTGGGCCTTCTGGATCATTATCAAAGGATGGAATTTGCAAGGGCTCCTCCTCATTGTCATCATCCTCCTCTTCATAGGCGATCAGCTCTGACAGGATCTCCTTTTCAAATGCCAGGTCGGTGATGTCCACTGAAAAGACTTCCTTCGATTCTATGCCCTGATGGCGTTTAAGGATCGTCACAGTGACCTTTGTGTTTCTGTGACGACATTGCAATGCTGCTCGTGCCTCCCCGTCTAGACGACCTGGGGAGCTAAGAGTCTCTGCCTCCGATGTGGATGCCTCTTTATTCTTGTCTTTGATAACTGTACAAAATTTTGTTTGCTGGCAGCTGCTCTGCTGTAGACTGGTGGGGCCACCATCTGTCCCACTCGTGCTTGCTTCATGATTCTGATCCTCACCCTCAAAGTGAGGTCTATATTGCCAATACCAACTAGACGCGCCTCTCGGCTGATAGGAAATTAACTCCAATGGTCTAGTATCCCTCTCATCTGTTTCGTGCAGGACCATAATTGAAGCCTAGTCCTGGGGTGGTACTGGTAAGTCTACTGGTAATGCTGTAACAACAGCTGTGCCTTTCCTTCTACGGTCATGCTCTGCTATATCTTCTCCAAGCACGTCTAGCTGCTCCTGAAATAACAGGTCCAGATCCCCGATATCATCATCTGAGTCTGTCTCTTGGACCAGAATCTGTGCTGCTGACTGCTCTGCCTGCTCTCTGCTCTACGTGACACCCTGCCATATGCCCTGCTATTTTGGCTGGCTGTTCTCTTGATACGAACCCTCTAGGCAGATCCAGGCTGGTGATGCTGACACTGCATTGGAACTGCAGTTCGGATCTATGATGCCTGCGCTAACAAAGTTGGATAAATCTTGTGGAATAACAATCCTGGAAGACTTACCCCGGCGCTGCGATCTCTTCCTCTGACTGCCTCGCTCGTAACCCAAACTGTCTTTCTCAACCCATTCTTTGACTTCGATCGGCTCGGCGATTCCCTCACCATAAAGCCCAAGAGGTGATCCTTTCTCATATCCCCATTTGCGACACAGGTTGTCGATCATCAAGGGGGGTTGCCAGAAGTGGCCAAATGGCCAACAAGCTCTGAGGGCGGAATGAAATTAACCGGTTCAAACCGATTAACCTGAAAGAGAACATCAGTAGGCTTAGGCTCGAAATGAACAGTCTGCGGGGTTAGAGCTGAGGCAGGCTCAACCCTCTCCATGTCCTCTACTAGGACAACAACGACGTTGTCATCCCAACAGAAATTAATCATGCGATGGAGGGTTGAAAGAATGATTTGATGCTTGTAAAGCCAAGGGCGTCCAAGCAGGAGATTAAAAGAAGGTTCGATATCAACGACGTAGAACTCCACGTCGAAGCTAGTAGGGCCAATGGTCAGGGGAATGATAAGGATCCCAAGCGCATCATGATGCGTATTATCAAAGGCTGTCATCCCTTTCATGGCTGGTATAACGTCCTCGGACTTGAATCCGAGTGCATTTGCTGTGCGCAAGGGGCAGACGTTAAGGCCTGCTCCATTGTCCACCAGTGTGAGGGGGATGCGAAAACATTGATACTGCGCAGTAATGAACAAGGGAGAGTTGTGATTGGTGCCAGAAGGAGGTAACTCTTGGCTGGAGAAGGAGATGACCTGAGGTGCAGCGATCATTCCTACCATGTTCTCTAGGGTAGCAGGCTCTATAGACTGGGATACACGGACTGCCTGAAAGACCATAAGGAAAGCTTCCCTATGCTCGGGCGACGTATGGATTAGGTCCTAGATGGAAATATCGGCTCTAACCTTCTTTAGCTGGGCAGTGATGTTAGCTGAAGGTTGGCTGCTAGTGGTAGGATAGGACGGTGTTACTCTAGGCCTAGGCGGCTGAGGAGAATGTGCCTGGGATTGGGCAAGGGTTACTGCTATAGGTGCTGATGGCCTAGATGACTGGGCCCACAACTGGTTAGGGACTTGGGTTAAGGGGTTAGGCCTGGTGGGTGGGGCTTTGTATACTCTACCCGATCGCGTCACCTCTGCACACATTCCTGTGGCATAATTGTAAGGAACACGATGCATGTCGCGGGTCAGAGTAACAACAACTGGGGGACGAGCTGCTAACTGTACAGGTGAGGTTGAAGGATTAGGGCAAGCAGGGGTATTTACCTGGGGGCGCTTGTAGTACTAGTGAGGGTATTGGTGTATCCGGGATCGTGCTGGCTGTGTTGGTCTAGATTTGGGCCAGGCTGCTAAATAGACTAGAGCTGGAGGTTGGGGATGAGCTACAGGTGGCACCTCAGGGTTCTCCGACTCAACAGCAGGACGAATCACAAAAATAGATTCCTCGACATTATCGAGGAAGGAACGATACAGATGATAGGGAAAAGGAGAAGATACATCATGAATCAAAGTGGTGGGACAGATAGGAGAAGAAATTGACCCAGAAGGAACAGAAGAAACAAAATTAACTCCCGAGGAACCTAGCGCTCCCAGAGGCGGATGCTGCGGCAGGGGCTGACTAACTATGCTGGGGTGTGCTGGCTATGCCTGTTGTGCTGGGGTGGTTGCCTGGGTGTCAATTACAATGACCTTCTGGTCAATCAAATCCTTGACAGCGTCCCTGAGTGTGAGACAATTGTCTGTCGTGTGGCCAGCCACATGATGGAAATTACAGAACGCATTGGCATTGTACCAGGCTCGCAGCGGATTAGGCGGAGGGCGTACCTCCGACAACCTCAGCAAGGATGCGACTTTAGGGAATACCATGCTCAACGGCTCCACTAAAGGGGTATAGTGGCGTCGGTCACGGCGTTGTCGCTTCGGCTGTGGATGTGCCAACGGTGGGCGTGTCCTAGCTGGTGGGTTGGGATATACTGGCGTGGAAGTGGGGGTGATATGCGATGCATGCTGTGCTCTAGGTGTAGGCGTGGGTGCATAAACTACTTAGTGCTGCGGGGGCGGGCGGACATCTGCTGAAGCAGTAGGGGATTCAATGTAAGAGACGATATTCTTGGAGGAATCCCGCCTCCTGGGTGGATTGGTGTTGTTGTTGTTGTTGCTGCTAGGGCCACTATGTGAGGAAGTGGCCTGATTGGCAAATGCAGAGAGTGCTGAAAAACTGCCGCCGCGCAGTGAACTCTTAACACAGGCGCCTGCCCGAAGCAGTGCAGAGAAAGTGGTGACGGGTTGAATGCTAAGCAGAGCCCCGACCGCCGGCTGTGCTCCCTGGATCACTATCTCAATAGACTCCTCGTTAGAGGGTCTATCCTTGACTTGTGAAGCCAAAGAGCGCCAACGTCCAAGATACTCCCCAAATGCCTCTTGGGGTCTCTACCTAACAGCGACTAGGTCCTCCTACTTGGGGACTAAGTCGAGGTTAAAGGAGTATTGCTCCAGGAAAGCCTGTGTAAGGTCATCCCAAGTCTTGATGGTGGCCATGTTGAGGGAAGTGAACCACTTCAACGCGAGCCCCGTGAGACTCTTCTAGAACAAGCGGATCAACAACTTTTCGTCAGCTTGAAGCTGAGTAAGGTCTCTGCAATAGGCTTTTAGGTGGGCAATTGGGCAGCCCCTACCATTATATTTTTCAAATTCTAGGATATGAAAATTCGGGGGGAGAGTCGCCTCTGGGAAATAACGGAGGTCCCGGAATTGGTAGGACTGGCGGTCCCCACCTTGCACCTACCGGAGAGTGCGTTCCAGATCATTTACTCTCACGAGGAGAGCATCTGGAGCTACTGCAGCTGTGGACTGTGTAGTAGAGGCAGGTGCCGCATACACTGTATGGGTCGCCCCTAAGGGCTCCTCCTGATCCACCATTCCACCGTATGGTACTGCGGCGGGATGGCCAGTGTACCCGTGCATGGGTGTAGTGTGCTGTGGTATGAAGGATGAGGCCTGTGTGTGATAAAAGGGTGAAGGAAAAGCAGGGGGTGCAACCAGTGGTGTAGAATGTGGGAGCAGGAGTTGTTGGACCGGGATGGTATCAACACTCACAAATGGTAATGCTCCCGCCGGCCTTAGGGGCTGGCCACCAGATAGGAGAGATGCATGCTAAGGTGGGTGCTGTGCTGGTGTAACAGAGGGTAATGCCGACACCCTTATTGCCGGAGAGACAAGGGATGGCGACGGCTGTGGTGGGAGTGCAGCAGGTGCAAACTTTGGACCTAAAGCTGGTTGCGCAGGCAACTCGGGAGCCGGAAAAGACAAAGCTGAGAAGGGCTGGAGTGCCAGTGCTAATCCTTGTAGCTGCTGGGCAAGGGCCGACATCTGTTGCAGCTGCGCGGTAGCGGGATCGTCGCCGGTGGCTCGGACAGGAGGAGGCAAGACAGGGGAAAAAGCAAAAGGCTGAGATCCCAGTTGTCCAAACTGGGGGGGCTACTACTGAAACAGCCGCAGTAGGAGGAGGGCTAGTAAACACATAGTCCTGGGAAGAGACAGGCTCGACTGCTGTGGCCCCGACAGTAGGAGAAGACTAGGCAGGTGATCCCGAAGGCGGGGTTGCCACGGGAACATGGAAATGAGGTGGTGGAGGTCCTCCAGAAGCTAAGGCAAAAGTGGAGGCAGCAGAAATGACAGGAACAGACACATAGGAAGAGTGTCCCGAGACAGGGACCTCATCCTGGACAGTAGGGAAAGGGACTTGCCAGCATGCTGGGCCATCGCGGATCGCGAGCGAGTGAGGATTGGACTGCAGCTAAGAAGAACAGGACGATTCCTAGGACGAACTATCGTTGGAAGTGACGGGTAACTCGGGGAATGCGATCGAAAATAGGTCGCAAAAAAAGTCAGTGAAAGGAAAGATCTTGAGCTCAGGCTAAGGAAACTCACAGATCAGAACTCCTCTGCACAAAAACAAACAAATCAGCAAGATGCAATGATTATGGTGGTATGCAATGCGAATGCATGCCTCTAGTATGCACTCTCACACCAACTAGGGGTGTCCTATCAAGCTGTCTACTCCGGGTTCACACACTAGGGTGAATAGGTCTCCGACTCAAGGTTAGAAATAATAAGGTCCCTATTCTAAATCCCAACCAAAGCATAGGCAGTGAATGAGTGGTGCTTTCGGAGCCTTGACCTCTGCCAAAGCAGTAGGCTGTGCCGCTTTACTAACACCAACACGACCCTAGTTAAGGGGGAACAAGCCCGATTTTTCATCCTACGCCAAAGCCATTAGGATGAACCACCGGAACATGTCCTTCGCAGACTGTATAGGTAAGCCTAGAGAGGAGAGGATGCATG
>JAMKQA010009798.1:0-16224 GCA_024699735.1 Posidonia australis | reverse complement strand
ACCGATCAAAGTAATTTAAAAAGTGTTAATTCTCTATTCACCCCCCCCCCCCTCTAGAGGAGCTATTCGATCCTACAGACTATTCTAGGGTGTGCACGTGCATATGCGGGTGTGGGTTCTGGTGCCTATGTGAGTTGCCTCCTATGGGTTGACGACAATGTCTCCATCGTCAATCAAGTCCTAGACAACACTCCAGAGAGCACATCAGCTGTTCGTCGAATGTCCACGAGTGCAATGGAAATTGTAGAATAGATCCGCTTTATACCACTTAGGAAGCGGGTTCGGTGGTGGACAGATCTCTGGTAGCTGTTGGAGTGGTGCAACTTTAGGAAGGATATCGCTCAATGACTCACCGAGTGGGGTGACGTCACCTTCCTTACGGCGAGGTCGCCTTTGCCATTGTTGCTGCCCTTGCTGAGCTGACACAGTGTGACGTGTCAGCTAAACAGTGGTGTGTGGTGCAGTGCATGCAGAGCTAGATGTTGGTGAGGGTGTAGATATAAGTGTGGGTACTATTCCCTACGTGCCAACGACAATGGTCCCATTGTCAATTAAAGTCTGAATGACATCCCACAGAGTGTGACAACCATCAGTCGAGTGCCCTAGGGCTCGATGATAATCGCAATATACGCTCGCGTCATACCACAGAGGAGGTGAAACTGGTGGGGGACGCTGATCAGGGAGTCTCAGAAGCGACACAACTTGAGGAAAACAGCACTCAGCGGCCTACCTAGTGGAGTGTAGTCACTTTCAGTACGACGGCCTTGTTTCTACTTAGGTTGCTATCCTTCCCGAGCCGACGCGACGTGATGCATTGGCTTGACGGTGGAAGGTGTGTGCATAGTGTGTAGTGATGACCTACGTGTTGGGACTTGAACCTGATGCTGAGGTGGACAGTGAGTATGTTGTGCTATGTGTGATGTTGAACGTGAGAGCAACAACTGCGGCACCAGTACAACTCCGGGCGATGGGCTCGAGAAGTGTTGTATTCTCTCACAACTAAGGAGTTGGTCCTTAAGTGACGGTGATGCATGCTGTGACAAGTGCAGCTGCGGTGCAGGAGGTAGAGATAACGCCCCCATCGCTGGAGCAGTGTGAAGTTGGGGCGATGGTGCAATGGGATGAGCCTACAATGCTATAGTGGTCTGCACTGGAACTCCAAGGGTCGAAGAAAGAGGACCCCTAATAGGATCGAGGGAAAGAGCCATGTGCTCGAGCCTAGAGGACAAAGCTCTCAAGTACTGAGCCTGCATGGCCAAGGAATCAACAAAAGATGGGTTATACGGTAGGAGAGGAGCAAGAGTGGATCCCAACATAGAATTAGCTGCAGCTGGACGGACCTCTGAAACAAGGGGGCCCGAGAGGGGGAACACAGCATGCAATACATTTGGGGCTTGCGTGGTGTTTGGCAAGGGTGAGTGAACTAGCTAGGTTACTAAGGTAACAGGTAAGGGTGACAGTGCTGACGGGGTTGTTAGATACTCCAGACTGGTGGTGAGTTGGATCACATTCACCGTGGAGATCGAACCATTGAGAAAGGAGCGATACAGGGATAGTGGAAATAGAGCAGAAGAATCATGGATCAAATCTGAGGGGTCTAGCACAGTAAAGTTGGATCGGGCGGGAAAGATTGCGTGGATTCCAGAGGTCCCTTGTGCGCCTGGATGGCCATGCTCAGGGAGAGACTAGCTAACAATGCTAGAAGGGATAAGGACGAATGCAAATGCTTGTGCCCATGTGGGTTCAGACTCTACCTGTTGGGTGTGTATGACGATGGCCTTGTGGTCGATCAAGTCTTGAACAACATCCCGGAGTGAGAGACAATTATCCGTTGCATGCCCCACGGTGCGATGGAAATTGCGGAATAAATCCGCTTTATACCACCCTGGCAACGGATGCGGTAGTGGGCGAATCCCAGGAAACTTCAAGAGTGACTATACCTTAGGGAGGACGACGCTTAAGGGCTCAACCAAAGGCGTGAAGTGGCGCACTGGTTAGTGTGGTTGTGCCTGTCCCTGGTACGATCCTTGCCTTGCCGATATGACAGGCTATACTGTCTCAACGGTGGTGGTGATGTGGGAAGTGTGTGATGCTCTACGTGTGGGTGCACAAACTAACTGCTGCCGAGCTGGATGTCACGTATTGACAGGCATTGCTGGGGATTCGATGTATGCAACGACGTTTTGGGGAAGGCCTCTCTTTTTGTTGGAGTTGTTGCTCACATCGTTGTGGTTGTAGTTGTTGCTGCTTGTTCCCGAGGCTGAAGTGGGTGATGTAGCCTGCTTGGCGAATACGGCAAGTGCAGGGAAACTGCCACTACGTAGCAAGCTTTCCACACGAGCACCAGTGATGCAAATGTGGTGATAGGTTGTATGCTAAGTAGAGCCCCGATAGCTGGTTGCGCTCCACGAATAACCATCTAGATAGACTCCTCGTTCGAGGATCTATCTCGAACTTGTGAGGCAAAAGCGTGCCAACGTCCGACATACTCCCCAAAGGGCTCTTGGGGCTTCTACTTGATGGCGACAAGGTCCTCGTGCTTAGGGACCAAGTCAAAATTGAAGGAGTACTAATCCAAGAATGCCTGGTTGAGGTCGTTCCAAGTCTTGATCCGTGCCATGTCTAGGGATGTGAACCACTTTAGTGTAGGGCCGGTCAGACTTTTCTGGAGGAGCCGGATTACTAACTTCTTGTCAGCTTGAAACTGCATGAGATCTCTACAATACGCCCTCAGATGTGAAATAGGGCAGCCCTTACCATCGTATTCTCAAAGTCCAAGACTTGGAAGTTCGGTGGGAGAGTTGCCTCTGGAAAGTAGCAGAGGTCCCAGAATTGTTAAGACTGGCAGTCTTCTCCCTGCACTTGTCAAAGTGTCCTTTCGAGATCGCCTACCTTGGCATGGAGGGCATCTGAGGTGCTGCCATTGAGAGTGGTGCAGCAGGGATGGGTCTTGCGTACGCCATATGGGTCGCATCAAGGTGCTCATCCGGATCCACCACCACGTCTACTAGTGTCAGTGCGCGATGGCCAGCGTACCCGTGCGTCAGTGTAAAGTGTTGTGGAGTATATGCAGAAACCTGATTATGATGCAAGGAGAGAGAGGGAGATGTATGATGAACTACGTGAGGTGTATTGGGAGCGGGGTACCACTGTAGTCCTGGGATAGAACCAGGGAATAAAGCTTGAGGATGCGGTGCCCCTGCCATGCCTAGAGGCTGGCCACCAAGTGCATAGGAGGTACGTTTTGCAGTGACTAGTGGGGGTGCTACAGGCAGAGCAAGTTTTGCCATCACCGAGGCTGCGAGGAGTTGGGGCGATGGTTGAGGAGGCAGAGCAGTGGGTGCATCATGACATGCAAAAGGAGATGAAAGAGGGACCTCTAGACCTGGAGGAGGAGTAGTAGGAGTCGGAACAATACAGACACCCATGCTCTGGAGCTTTTGAACTAGCTCAAGAAACTGTGGGGGTATGGAGGACATGGGACACCTCGGTGGCAGCACCGACGCTCGAGATCAAAGGCACGGGAGATCCAAAAGGAGGCTGAACTCCAGGCTGTCCAGTAGAAAAAAGATCCTATCAAAGGTGTCGCCGTAGACGGCTGGGTGTCAAAAGTGACAGATCCAGCTAGTGGATAAGTCAAGGGTAGAGTCTCTGGAATGCGCGCGACTGTCACAGCGATGACCTCGATGACCGACTCAGCAGTGGTGTGAGTCTACCAGTTTCTGATGCCCGATGGATTCCCGATCATCAAGAAATGATTGTCGGGAAGAGTGACAGAGGCGGAAGAGGTCACTGTCAAAGGTGGGATTGAGGAGGTAGTCACCTCTGGAGCTGAAGATGTCAAGAGCTCACTAAAGCGCTGAGCCATGGTAGAACGAGAACGAGTGAGAATCAGACTACGGCGACAAGACAAAGGACGGACCCTAAGACAAGCTATCGTCGAAGGCGACGGGTAGCTCGGGAAAGGATGATCAAGATCTGTCACTAAAGGGGAAACAGAGAACGAGGACTCTTGAGCTCCAGCAGAGGAACTCGCACAAAAACCTGTAAAAAGAACAACAGGATTCAGGGAAACTTGATGTGAGTAAAACAAGACACAGATGCAATGTTATTAGGGTGGCATGAATGGCACACATGCATATGAATGCGACTAACATGCTCTCTCTCACCAACTAAGTGTTTCCTAGTAGGTCGTCTACTCTAGGATCACACACGGGTAAATAGTCTCCGACTAAGGCTAGAAAGTAAAGGTCCCCACTCTAGATCCTGGCCAAAGCGCAGGTGGTGAACAGGTGGTGCGTTGGTGGCCTCGTCTCCTGCAATAGCATAGAGTTGTACCCTCTACTAACACCGACACATCCCCGAACAAGGGGGGACAAACAAGCAACACATCCAACGCCAAAGCTATAAGATGGATTACCAGAATTGCCCTTCGCGGATTGTTGGTGACTCAGGGGAGAAGAATGCATGCCCTATATGCTCAATCATGCAATATGATTTAGTGTCTTTTACTTGCATTTTATAAACCAAGGGGGAGAGTTTAATTTGGCCTTTAGTTTTGCCTTATTAATTATTCTTTGAGTATGTGTATTTTATTTTAACCAGAAGGGGGAAACAAACACGTCTCTTCTCTCCTAGGCATGTCAAGTGCGAAAAGGTGAAGAAAACACACAAGCGAGGCAAGCAACAAGCAAAAGGCATGATCATGGCATATGCAAGTGTCGTGACATCATGATTGTGAAAAGAAAAATCATCCATCATATCAAAAGACAAGTTACATAGCATGTGCGTGCAATGACATAACAAATGTGTAAAAGAAAGTGCAAACGGCTCACTAACTAAATAAACAATCACCAACGAGGCAAACAAACAACCTATGAAGCCAAAGCAAGCAAAATGACTATCCTGAAAGCCAGAATCTTGTACTCCCCAGCGGAGTCACCAGTTCTGTGAACATGCCAACCCGAGGATTCGACGCGGAATCGCACTAGAGGTAGGAGATCACAGCCATGCCAAGATGGCGATGGCACAAGATAGAATAAATGAAAAGGAGTTTCCACCTAGTCTTTTAAGGGAAAGACGAGGAAAACCACAAAAGATTGAATGCATGGGATGCAGATGGGAAGGCTGGATGTCTGCTAACCAGAGGATGGGTAAGGATTCCTAATACGCACGAGGAAGGTATTAGGCACCCTCGTGTGCTCGAGAAACTCGATCTTTCTAGCCTAAATCGCTTGCTAAGGCTGAATGGTTGCTTGCTAAGCCTAGATCACACTTTGAACAGGCAAATATGAATGCCTAGACAAAGCTAGATGGATGTGCATGATGGTATGCAAAAAGTGCAAAGAAATCCACATAAAATAGATAAACGATGACATGTGAGAAAAATCACATAAAATGGCGATGTTATTGGACCGATTGCTTAAGGAAACCATATGGATGTCAAAAGATGAGCAACGGAGTCAACCCAGGTCCTCAAAATCATGAAAAGGTCATGAAAATCAAAAAGGAGAAGATAAATTGCAAATGGGCCAGTGTGGGCCTTTCGGTCAATTCATGTACGCCCTCAGGCGACGAAATCCATATCAAATCAAAAACCCAAATCACGAGATTAAATAATGTCCAATCTAATGCAAGGTGAGAGGTTCCGAAAACACAGAGAAATCGAAAAAGGAAACACAAGAAAAGACACAAACTCACTTAAAAAGAGGATTGATGTGTAAATGTGTTGAAAACCAAATGAAAAGGATAAAAGTGCCTAAATGTGTAAAAGGTGTTGTGGGATGGCTTGGACAAGGATTAGGAAGGCTGAGTGCAAAAACTAAAATGCATACGCATGGATTAAAGACATAGGGGCAATTTGGTCATTTTCATGGCTAGATGTGATAAATGCAAGAACGGGGGAGATGCATGGTCGAAAATGTGTACAAAACATCTAGGAAATATTATTTGCAAGAAAACATGAAGGGAAAAGTAATAACACGACATAAACACAATAAAAGACAAACATGGGGGCTAAAACGCATAATTCACAAAAACAATGAGGATCTAGATGAAAACTACATTCACTGTTTCCGTTCTAGCATGCAAATGATTGTTCCAACATTAATGTGGCACTGAGATGTGAAAATTGCACTTAGGTAATTTCCTGAAAATTCAGGGTCTAAAGTGCAAAATTCACACATATGTGCAAATGTGACCAAAATGTGAGACTAAAGATCAAATCTCAGTGAAAACATGATTATTAAATGGGATCTATGATTAAATAAGAAAAAAGAAATGCAATAAGTGAAAAATAACAATAATATGCAAGTAATTGTTTCAAAACTCTAAAGGATGGATTTAAAATTAATCTAAGGACCTATATGCAAATTGTCTACTCAAGAATTGTTTATTATAGAGTTAGGGACTTGTGTGTAAAATTCAAGGGGCTTGAATGTGATAAGGAAAGGATTCCATAAAGATCAGTGTAATTGTGCAATTTACTAAGCCTAATGTGCAAAATTCACAAAGAGAACAATTTTTCAAAAATTCTAGGGATTATTGCAAAAGCTCAGGGCTTAAATGTGATAAAAATTGAATTTTAGAGATGACCAGCATGATTTTTAGATAATTTATGGCTCAGATTACAATTTTCCCAAAGAAAGTTCATTTTAAAAAGTTCCAAGGGTCACATGCAAATATTCAGGACCTAACTATAAAGAAAACATGGACACATGGGCTTAAATGCAAATAAACATGCATGAATATGTTTGGGATTAAAAAAGAAAATATGCAGGGGGCATATGCAAATTCACAGAGAAAATAATAGAATAGAATGTATTTTTTATTTACAGGTGCTAACGTGTAAAAGATCAGGACTAAATTAAAAAAAGAAGGACTGAAATGTAAATATTTAAGGACCTATTAGTAAAGATCTAGAATTAAAGGGCTTGGGCCGAAAACGATCTTCTTCGAAGATCGTCGGAGGACCACCGACATCCCCCCTCCAGTGACTTCTCTGGCAATGTAGCGGCAGTGATCCAGCGACAAGGGGCGACGTGCGGCGGCTGGGGAAGCTCCATGGAAGCATGGCGACGGTCTTTGGCGTGTCGGGAGGAGCTGGGGAGGCTTGAGCCTCTCCCCTCACCTCGCGCGCCGGCGAGATGTTCCACCGATGCCGGGGAGGATGATAGTGACGAGGCTGAAGGTGTGCAGGCGGTCCAAGTGGAGCGGCGACGGCTAAGAAGCATCGGAGAGGCACGACGGAGCTCTGGGAGGTGTCGGCGTGCTCTAGGGAGATCGGAGGTGCTCCTCCCATCTCGGCGTCGGCGAAGGCGACTGCGGTGGATCGTCGAGGGACCCCAGTGGTCCGGACGGCGTGGGAGCGGCACGGATGGGTTCGTGGAGGCGCGACGGAGGTCTCTTGATTGACGACATGACGCGAGGAAGCCCTATGATCCCCTATGCCTCTCGATGGCGATCGACAGTGGCAGTTGGGTTGGCGTCGACGACGAAGGCTCGTTGGAGCGGAGTGGGGACCAGAGAGATGGGGGAGAGAAGAAGGGACCAGAGGAGAGGAGAAGGAGGGGAGGAGAAGAGAAGAAAAGGAGGAGAGACCCCCGAGAGGGCCTCGCCTGGGGCCAGGTGGCCTGAGGCCTCGCCGGTGGGGTGAACCCACCATCGGCGGCAAGGCAGCGGCAGGCAAAATGAGGGAAGCCCACTGTCGTGGCCTAAGGGGAGCCTAAGTGATTCTACGGGCCTACTGGATCAGAAAAAAAGAAGGAGAGTAGTTACTTGTCGTGGGAGATGTCCCTTCCAGCGAGACGGTTGAGGGCGACATCTGAGGCAGCTCCGACGGTGCTCTGGCTTGCGAACTGAGAGGCCACTCATGTTGGGAGGTCAGGGTTGCACTCTTGGTGGATTGGGTTTCGAGGGAAGAAGCTCTTGCTTGCTGAAGGGGTGGCTTTTTCCATTGGGAGGCCTGACGACGGTGAGGAGCTTTTTAAGCTCCGATAGAGAGCTCCACCACCATTGATTCTCTTCCTAGGTGGCCTCCGTACCGTGGGATCGAGGGCACCATGGAAGAGGAAGGCTCAGTGATCGCGGATTCAAGGATTCAGCCCCGGAGAATCAGAGATTGACTGTGGGATCCTCGTCGGAATAGACGGGGTCATCGGCGGTGGAGGCTCACCGAAAAAATTATTGTGTTTTCTAAAGTTTTAGTGTTTAAGAATTTTTGGGCTTACGAAATGGGCTTAGGGTTTGGTTTCTTTTTTATTTTTTTTCTTTTTTCTTTTGTTTTGTGATTTAAACATAGGATTAATTTGATTATTTGTGATTTGATATGGGGATTTGGATTGGTTATTTGTGTTTTAATATTTTAAGTTGATTAAGATTTTATTTGATGATTTAAATTTAATTAAATAGTTTGTCTTGGTTTTAAATGAATTAAATGGTTTTCTCTTGATTTTTTGTTTGGGAGTTATTTGATTTATTTTCCAATTTTGATTTGATTGGTTTAACTTTTGGATTTGATTAGATTAAATTCAGGTTTCATTAGTTTTCACTTGGTTTAATTAAGTATTTTATTTAGGTTTTGATTTAAATGATTTTCTCTTGATTTAATTAAGTATTTTAGATAGGTTTTGATTTAAATGATTTTCACTTGACTTAATTAAGTATTTTATTTTGGCTTTGATTTAGGATTTTAACTTTTTTGGTTTTTTGGTTTTATTTTATTTTTGGATGTTCATGGATTTTAGGGTTTTTGATTTTAAGTTTTTTAAATTAGGATTTTAAATTTTAACTGAGGCTTTTATTTAAGTTTTATGATGTTAATTAAATTTGTGATTAATGTTTAATTAATTGGTTTTAAGTAAGGGTTTTGAATTATTTTAGATTTATTGTTTTAATTTAGAGTTTTTGGTGTTTTAAATTAGGGTTTATTGGTTTATTTAGGGTTTTTGGATTGATTAGGGTTTTGAATTTCATTTAATTAGGGTTTTTAATGGATTTTGACTTTATTTAGGACTTTCACTTAATTACTCAGGTTTTAAATTGATTTAAGAGGATTTTATTTCATTTTGACTTGAATTAAGGTTTTTGGTTTATTAATTGGATTTTAAATGGATTTAAATCTGATTTTGACTTGAATTAAGGTTTTTGGTTTGTTTAGTTGGATTTTAAGTGGATTTAATTGGATTTTATTTAGTTAGGGTTTTTCATTGGATTAACTAGATTTTAGGTGGACTTAAAAGTGTTTTGTTTGGTTTTAATTTTGATTAAGTAAGAATGGGCTAGTGTGGACCTGAATGGGCTTGAATGGGCTTAAGTGGGCTAGGATTTGGTGGTCGCAACCAGAGCATCATCCAGAGGAGCCTGCTGCCAAGTTACTTCAAAATCAGGGTGTCTACAATAATAAAATGAAAAATTGTAGCTAGATTAAATAGTAGCAACTTGGGGGTCGTTTCACGTGGTAACAGGTCCATGGATTTGTCACTATCACTCTTAACTAATAGGCTCGCTAGCCTATCACCTCTTTTTGTGCCACATCTTCCAATAGGCAGGTTTTAGACTTGCCATGTCGTTCTTCACCTTGGGTTGATAGCTCAAGCTATGTGGTCGATAAGCCCATCAGACTTGCCATGCCCTGTTCGCTCTTCAAGCTGATAGCCCTAACTATGTGATCAACATGCCCGTCAGACTTGCCATGCCCCTCTTCTCCTTGGACTGATAGCCCTAACAATGAAGTTGATAAGCTTGTCAAAGTTACCATGTTCCTTTTCTCCTTGGACTGATAGCCCTAACTATCTAGTCAGCAAGCCCGTCAAACTTGCCATGTCCCTCTTCACCTCGGGTTTATAGCCCTAACTATCCGATCGGTAAGCCTATCAAACTTGCCATGTTCCTCTTCTCCTCGGGTTTATAGCCCTACCTATTCAATGATGAGTTTGTCAACTTATCATGCTAGTTTCATTGGTAGGTGGACCCATCAATCTCATCTTGTGCCCCTCCTTGTGCAAGTTTCGTGGTTTATCACACACCTCTCCAAGCTGATTAGCCTTAAACTTGTCACCTGGTGGCCATAGCATGTCAATGCATTTCATCATATCCCACTACATATCACTACATGCCCCTACATAAGCACAGTATATCATCGCATCCCATTGCATTCCACTGCATATCATTGCATTATGTAGGCATTGCATCTTATTGCATCGCATCATGCCACATTGAATAAGTATCCCATTAGCACTACATTGGCATCCCCATTTAGCATCATAACATTATGCCCCAGCTTTGCACAACTGGCATTGCACCCTACACTGTGTGCTCGACATGCCTCCCACGGCATCTAGTGCCAATGACTTGTCCTTGGCATTACCTACGTAGTGTGGTATATTCTGCATTGCATGCCCAACACTACATGTATCACCCTCAGTACCATCTCACCTGCATCATCACCTTATTGGCATCGCATGCTCGGCATGCCTCCTATAGCTTAAGTGCCAGTGACTCTTCTTTGGCACTGCCTACTTGGCCCAGTATCCTTAGCATTGCATGCCCTACAATGCACTACATTTGCATCATTGCACTAGCATCGCATACTTAGCATCCGCATTAACATCGCATAGAGTTACACATATCCCCAACAGAGCTTAGCACTCACCAGCATCAGCATTCAACATGTACCACCTGCATTAATACACACCATTTGCACGCACCATCAGCACCAGCATTTGCATCCCAACATCGCATTTGTATTGGTTTTCACGTTTTAGCACCGTTTTAGCATTCGCATTTCAGTATCGTTTTCACATCCAAATTTGCATTCTAGCAACGGGTCATGACATTTTGTGCAATTGCCAAATAAGTAACTCAAAGACAACAACAAACACCACCTTCCAATGGGCTCCGAGTGAGGTGTCTTATCAACCCTAAGCATCAGTCTCAGTCACCTTGACCTCGCTCAAAGAGGGACATCTATAGACACCACAATTTTGTAACTACTTGCTGACGGACTCCTCTGGAAGAGTTTGTTTTAGTGGCAACGAGGCTATTTCCAATGCCCAAAACCCATTCCACACCTCCAAACCAACCCTAAGCCTTCTCCATACCACAAATCCAAAACCCTTACAAGGCCCAAATGTTCATGGAGCAGCCCAAAATCCAAGTAATAGGTCCTGTAGTAGGTCAACTATGGGTATCACTAGTGGGTTCCCCTTGTAGACATCCCTCGTGGACTAGTAGTATGTTTGACTACTGTGGATGCCCTGAGTCAATAGCTGGACTGTAGAAGGATTTTTTGCTCTTTTCACACTTGGACCATCAATTCATCTCCTTTACTAGCTCGCATGGATTTGGGTGTGTTCCTTGACTTTTATGAACCATCATACCCCTCTCCCTAATCCTAAGTCCAATCCAATCCCATTATTCTAAACCATTTATTCCTAATATAGACTCAAACCAATGACTTCCACGCAACATCTACACCTATATATACTCCACCTTGTCATTGACGAGGTTGCCAGTTACTAGCCATCCCCAACCAATGAGGAGCCACCTCACAGCTTCCTCCATCGCCATCCATTGCAACCACCACCATCTCCAGCCACCTAGCATACCCATAGCCTCTCTAAACCTTTACACCACCTACTCGACCCTGCAAAACCATCCCTGGTCATGAAAAGCCATCCCCTGTCGACTCCCATCCATACCCAATCAATGAGGAGCCACCTCACAGCCTCCTCCATCACTAGCCACTACATCTACCATCATATTTGGCCACTACATTACCTCCTTTCCATCCTAGCCACTACATTGTAACCCAAGCAACTACACAGCCTCCTTCCCTCACATTCGAGCACCCACAAGCATCCCAGCACTACTACAACCTTCCCTTGCTTGCCTCCATTGTCGTCGAGCACCACCAACCGAGATATAGCCGTTGTGAGCCACACCAGAAGGACAACCCACCCACATTCACAGGAAAGCTTCTTCCCTTGCCGTGCATCCTTGGGTTTTCTCTCTTGCTCTACACTACTTCACTAATGTTCCATTGCTAGTTTTTTTTTGTTTGAATTCTCAAAGTTTCTCTCCATAATTCATGCATAGCATCCCAACTATCAACGATGGGTTCTCTCTACCCGTGTTAGGGAAATGGCCTATGAGCACAATGGCAACCCATCCTGACACACCTCTCTCTTCCCCTCTCTTCACCAAGTTGCTCAGGAAGTTGTCTGATGCTCACGACTACCTCCATGGCCGACCGAGCCCCTAAATTTCAATGAATCTCAGTGAAGACGATGAAAGGGTATGCATTGCTTGCATCCTCATCTACATTGCATTCCCAATGCACGATTTTGCATTCTTGGCATTCCTCCTTCTCTTTCTTCACCTTCCCAAGTCTTCTAGAGGATAAGCACAACCCTTTGACCTCATTAATGGTCAGAAGAGACTGAGTGGTCCAGTGACACAACCAATAAGTGGGGAGAGAGTGTCGTGCATTTTAAATCCGGTTTAAATACTTGCATTCCTTCATTGTCATTCCATCGTGGTTTCCAGATGCTTGATGCATGATTCCATAGCCTTAATTCTTCTGGGGAAGCAATGAAAGTCTACTAAATGGAGCAACATTTTGGTGCACATCTAAGCACCACAAAGATGCCACACAGCCTTGTCTTGTGGGTAACTCTCGCATTTTGGCAAACCCAGAATAGTGACAGATTGAGCACTTATTCTCCTTGCTACCTGCTTCTTCTATTTTATCATTTGCATGAAGCATTCATCTATCATTTGACATTAATAACTAAGAAAGCATACATTTGTATTTACCACACATGCGTGCGATTAAACTAAGAAAGACCGATTTGTCGGGCATATGGGGTGCCTAGCACCTTCTCCATGCATAACACAAGTCCTTGTCCTTTTTCTAGCATGCAATGACCTATGTGTCGCATCTATTTGGCATGGAGCATCGCATTTACATTTGCATAGTTTTTATCACATTTCCCTGCATTTAGTTTTCCTCGTCTTCTAATTCCCAATAGACTAGGTAGCGAATCCTTTTCTTTCCTTATCCATCCTTTTACTTTGCTTTCATATTTTGGTGTTTTCGAGTCGAGTGTCCTTCCTCAGATTCACCATCTTTGATGTGACCTTATTGGTTCATGCATTTGGCCCTCCATGCCTCATGCAAAAGTCAGTCGCCAACATGGTCACACTAGCCTTGAAGTTTCTATCTCCCAACCTAATACCAACTTATCGCAAATATCTCCATGCCAGACTGTGCTCTCCCAACAATGTCACCACATTGAGGTGAAAAGCCAACCTAGTTAGCCTATCCCCAATCTCTGTTGCAAAGGACCCAGAAATGAATGAGAATAAACTCCTTGAGTCAAACAACACCCTCTCCATTCAGTCAACTACTAGAAAAGATCCTAGAGATAACACATACCACAACCACAAACAATAGTTATCATTAAGTACAAATACTGGTTACACATAGTTATATCAAAGGGTGGAGAGTTACATGATACAACTCATCACTACTCCTTACCCTCCACTACGTGCCTTAAGGATCTAGTGCCTGGGGCAAATATGGTGAACATGCATCCTTATGTGAGTTGGTGCTGTGCATCTCTCGCTTTCTTGGGTGGACTCGGACAGTCCTTCTACATATGTCTTTGCCTTCCATAATTATATAGCACACTACAGTTTATTGCCATGGAGGGCAATTTGCCACTATGTGTCCCATCTGGCCATAGAGAAAACAAGTCCTCTCCCTCTGCAGACCACTACTAGACCCAATCTGACTTATTTCAACACTATCCTTCCCAACGAAGCTATGCCTTCCATGAGTAAATTTGTTGGAGCACTCCATCCTTTTCTTTCCTGAGCTCCCAAAGTTATTAGAGCTTGGCACCCCAAAAATAGATGAGTGTAGAGTGAATGCCTTGCCTTTTCCCTTTGGTCGGCTCTCCTTGTATCGCTTGTATTCTTCCTCAAAGCAAAATGCTAGGTCCACAACATCCATTAAAGTCTAACACCGATAACCTATGACTTTCATTCTCAGTCCTGCTGTAAATCTTCCACAAATTTCTTAGCTCTATGCTCTTCTAAGTTGACGGCTTCGACAAGTCACTCAAGGCAAGAGAAAGTAGCCTCGTATTCGACCAAAGAAATGTTTCCCTGTTGCAATCTCTAAATTCCCAGTCTAGTCTATTTCTTTCATGATCAGGAAAATATTTCTCATAGAAAACATCTCAAAAATCTTACCAAGAGATCATCAGTAGATCCGACGGCAAGGACTAGTGCATTAATATTTTAGATGATCTACTAATGCAAGAAATATTTTTGAGATCATTTCATAAAAGACATGATTCCACTTATTCCACATTTTTGGATTTTTGTGATTTGATTTGGATTTCCTTGCCCGACAGCATACATTAATTGACCTAAAGGCCCATATTGGCCCAATTGCGGATTATTTTCCCCTTTTTGATTTTTACGACATTTTCCCTGATTCTGATGATTCAGATTGACCCCACTTTTGATCCTTTTGATATCGGTATGGTTTTCTAGAACATTCTTTCCAGACACATTGTCATTTCATGTGATTTTCTTCATACGTCACCATTTGGTCGTTTTGCGCGGGCTTCTTTGTAATTTTTCCATTTTGATTTCAATGACGTTTTCTACGATTCTGATGATTTGGTCTGGTCGCATTTTTTTATTCTCTTGGTGTCAGTTTGGCTTCCTAGATCATTTTCTTCAAAAATATCGTCATTTCATGTGATTTTCTTTGTCGTTCCATGTTTCGTTATTTCGTCAATTCGTGTAGGTTTCTCTGCAATTGTTGCGTGCATCTTGCACATCCATCTAGTCATGAATGGGCATTCATATTTAGCATGATTAGAGCACAATCTAGACTCAGCAAGCATTCATTCACATTCATCCATTAGCAAGCGAATTAGACCGATTTTCTCAAACGCATGGGGGTGCTAATACATTCCCTGTGCGTAATAGGAATCCTTACCCATCCTCTGGTTTGTAGACGTCTGGCCTTTTCATTTGCATCACATGCATTCATCTTTTTTGTGGTTTGTTTGTGGTTTTCCTAGTCTTTCCCTTAAAAGACTAGGTGGCAACTCTGTTTTTTCATTTTATCCTATCTTGTGCCTTCGCCTTTTGACATGGCTATGGCCTCCTCCCTTTGGTGCGACTCCACACCAAATCTCTTGGGCGAGCATGGTCACAAAGTGTCTACCATTTGGGACAGAAATCATGGAAATTTGATGATTTAAAACTCATATGGATCAACAGTAAACATACAAATCATCTATAGAGCATCTCGATCATGCCGAACAACTCATTTTCACCATATTTAGACTTTAATAGGAAGAAACAAGGAGGTAGAGCGTGTACCTCCCACTGTTGACTAGCCCAACATGCACTCGGTGCCACACGAAGAGATCTCTGATGTCCAACCCTTCGTCCTCGTGCACTACGACGATGTCATGATGGCGGCAAACTCCTCCCCTCTCACTAGTGAATCTCTCTCTCTCTCTCTCACAATCTCTCCCTCTCCCCTCTCTATTTCTCTCTTTCTCTCGAGCCTTCCTTCCTTCTTCCTTTCTCTGTTTTTTTCTACATGACTTCAGCTTGTAGCCATCCCTCCTTTAAATAAACACCCACTCCCGACATTTTTTTGCAAAACACAGGTGTGCGGGTTCACAAGGTCTGTCATGACCATAATAGGTTGAGGAAATCACAGGCATAATATACAAAGTGGGGCACTAAGGAGGGAGACAACCAAAAATTTACTGTGATTATCCAATAAATATATTTACCATTACAAGTAATCAAACCCTAGTCCAGTTGTAGACACCCCGATTTTGAGGTAACCCAGGAATGAGTGTCCCTATGTTGCTTTGGATGCGATCAGCCCTTAAACCGAGCCCCAAACCAATTAGCCAGAGCCCCAAGGTGGCGCACGAAGATGGCGCACCAAGTTGGCGCACCAAACAGATGCCCAGCTCTGGCTGCTGACCTTCCACCTTCTGGGCTGTTACTCTTGCAAATGAATATGCCAACGAATATTCGAGGCTTTTCGTTTGCAAGACCCCTTTGTAACCTCCCTAGTGACCACTATAAAAAGGCCCCTAGAGCAACCATTCCAAGACACTCGTTTTGTGAGAGAAGAGCCCTTCTTTTGCAAGAGAAACTCAATCTTTTGGGAGA
>JAMKQA010009797.1:0-17702 GCA_024699735.1 Posidonia australis | reverse complement strand
CAAGGTTGCTTGGGATGCAAATGGAAGCTCCAAGATACGAATTTTGGTTGTTGGGTGGAAGGAGAAACTCAAGCAAAAACTTGCTAAAGTGCAGATCTGTTCTCAGATTTCAGCACCAGAGTTTCTCCCAAAGATTATGTTTTCTCTTGCAAAAGAAGGGCTCTTCTCTCACAAAAAACGAGTCCTTGGAATGGCTGCTCTAGGGGCCTTTTTATAGTGGTCTCTAGGGAGGTTACAAAGGGGTCTTGCAAGCGAAAAGCCTCGAATATTCGTTGGCATATTCGTTTGCAAGAGTAACAGCCCGGAAGGTGGAAGGTCAGCAGCCAGAGCTGGGCGCCTGTTTGGTGCGCCACCTTGGTGCGCCACCTTGGTGCGCCACCTTAGTGCCCACCTTGGTGCGCCAGCTCTGCTCACAAATGTCTGATTTGGGCTCTGACTAATGGGTTTGGGGCTCGGTTTAAGGGCTGATCACATCCAAAGCAACATAGGATATTCATCTCCGGGTTACCTCAAAATCGGGGTGTCTACAGTGTGCCAAGAGGAGCATTAGTTGCAGCTAACTACTTATCTGCTGGATGGTGATGCAAAGAGGTGGTGGAAGTCTGTGAGGTGGTTGAAGTTCTCGGACTCAGTCACTGTTAGCATCCAGTGGAAGGATTTCAAGGTGGCCTTCTATGACAAGTATTTTCCCACACAAGTGAAGGAACAGCTTTGCTGAGATTTCCGGAGTTTGAAGCAGGGCACGATGTCGGTGCTCAAGTATGAGACTGAGTTCACTTGATTGGAATGTTTTGCTCCTGCCTATGAGTCTGAGGAGGAGTGGGCACACACGTTTCTGGATAGCTTGAACCTAAGGCTACAGGTGAAAGTGATGGGCTATCGGTGCCACACCGTAATTGGGATGGCTTACCGCTTCGAGGCCAAGCATCAGATGTTTTTAGAGAGTCGTCCCAAAGGGAAGGGTAAGTCTTCTTTTACCTCCCAGTTGTCTTTATTTGATCCTCCAAGTGCCAGTAGTTCAGGTAGCCTGATAAGAACTAGAAGGCGAGGTCTAGTGTTTCCTCTGTGGGTCGGTGGAGTTTTGCTGGAAGTAGCAGAGCTGGCCTCAGTTAGACAGGGTCTAGTGCTTCAATTATGGTCAGGTGGGCCACATCGCTGCATATTGTCCTCTTCCTCGGCAGTCTTCGGCCTTGGTGGTGTGATATAATTGTGGGAAGGCTGAACACGTTCAGAGATTTTGCCAGAACCGCCGAGGAAGGTAGGAAGCGCACCGCAACAGGCGACTAGGGGATGGGTGTTCACCATTGCAGCTCCAGGTGTTGGGTCTTCAAGAGATGTAGTTAAGGATAATGATCATTAGTTGGTTCTATAACCCTCTGTGACTGTTGTAATCTCCTTGTAATCTAGACATCTACCTGATTGTATGGATGTGTGGTGTTTTTTGTTTGGCTATCAGGTTCTTTTATTGTGGCTGGCTGAATGGCCAAAGTATTGTTTGACTCAGGGAGTTCTTTCTCTTTTATCTTTGAGTCTTTTGCAGCAAAGTTGGGAGAGAGACCAGCTAGACTGGCCTTTCATCTCAGCCTGGTGACGCAGCTGGGGGAGCACAGTTTGGCATGGAAGTATCTATAGTCTGTCGACTTGACGCTGAATGGCAGGGAGTTTGACGCTAGCTTGATCGTGATGGATATGCAGGAGTACGACGTGATACTCAACATGGATTGGTTGGCGCAGTAGTCTTCTTTGATCGACTGTGCTTGGAGGAGAGTTTATTTTGGGTCTCTTGAGGATGGGTCTTTCTTTGTGCATGTTTGGTGTCAAGGTGAGCCTAAGTTTGTCATTTCAGTTATGAAGGCTTATAAGTCTTTGGTCAAGGGTTGCGTGGGGTATCTAGCTAATATAGTTACCTCCACTTCTCCTAAGTTGGGTGTTCACAACATCTCTATTGTGTGTGAATATCCCGACGTTTTCCCTAACAATTTACCTAGTATGCCACCACACAGGGAAGTAGAGTTTTGATCAATCTGATCCACGGTTCTGGTGCTGTGTTGAAGCCTCCCTATCGCATGGCGCTAGTGGAATTGCGAGAGCTCAAGACTCAGTTGCAGGAGTTGCTGGACAAGGGAGTTATCAGGCTGAGTGTGTCTCCGTAGGTAGCGCGTGTCTTGTTCGTCCGTAAAAAGGATGGTTCGTTCCGATTGTGTATAGAATATCGGATGTTGAACCAGATCACGGTGAAGAACAAGTATCCCTTGCCCTGCATTGATGACCTGTTCAACTAGTTGTAGTCTGCATTTGTGTTTTCAAAGATTGATCTGAGGTCAGAGTATCACCAGTTGAGGATACGAGACTCAGATATTCAGAAGACTGCTTTCCGAACGCGGTATGGGCATTACGAGTTCACGGTCATGCCTTTCGGCTTGACCAATGCATCGGCTGTGTTTATGGATCTGATGAACATGATTTTTAGCCCTATTCTGGACCAGTTCGTTGTGGTTTTTGTTGATGATGTGCTGGTCTACTCCCCTAATGTTGAGACTCATGCCTTACACCTGAGGGTGATTTTGGATACTTTGAGGCGTCATCAGCTGTATGCCAAATTCTCCAAGTGTGAGTTTTGGCAGAGCGAAGTTATGTTCCATGGCCACTTGATTTCTGGAGAAGGCATCGGAGTAGATCTTGCCAAGGTCAAGGCGGTGAGCAGTTGGGAGCGACCCAAGACTGTGACTAAGATTAGGAGCTTCTTGGGTCTGGTGGGCTATTATAGGAGGTTTATTAGGGATTTCTCTTCCATAGCCATGCCTTTGACAGAGTTGACCAGGATGGGAGTTTTTTTTTGCTAGGACCAGAATTGTGAGGTGAGTTTCCAAGAGCTAAAGTCTCGTCTGGTTTCTGCCCCTGTGTTGAGTCTACCTTCTGGGAGTGGTGGCTTCATTGTGTATAGTGATGCCAATGGTGTTGGGTTAGGGTGTGTTCTAATGCAACATGGCAATGTTATCGCATATGCTTCGCGTCAGCTGAAGGATCATGAGAAGAACAACTTGACCCACAATTTGGAGATGGCTACCGTAGTATTCACTCTCAAGCTCAGGCGACACTATCTCTGTGGGGAGCAGTTTGAGGTCTTCACTAATCATCAGAGCTTGAAGTATATCTTTACTCAAAGGGACCATAATCTGAGGCAGCGCCGTTGGGTAGAGTATTTGAAGGACTATGATTTCAGCTTGTCCTACCATCCTAGCAAGGCCAATGTGGTCGTTGATGCCCTGAGTCGGCGTATGCATGTGATGGTAAGCCTGATGGTCAAGGGGTGGACCATGTTGGAGGATCTGGTGAGCTGTAGGCCAAAACGACAAGCTCGTGGAACGGTTGGCGCTTGGGTGGCCAACTTGTCTATTCGCCCTAAGCTGTTAGAGTTTATTGTCGCTTGTCAACAACTGGATCCATTTTTTCAGGCTATGTTTGAG
This sequence comes from Posidonia australis, assembly GCA_024699735.1. Classification (NCBI taxonomy): domain Eukaryota; kingdom Viridiplantae; phylum Streptophyta; class Magnoliopsida; order Alismatales; family Posidoniaceae; genus Posidonia; species Posidonia australis. The sequence continues at coordinate 14,235 of JAMKQA010009797.1, read as the reverse complement.
AAGTTGGAGGCTGGTGGAGAGCCTCATTTCTCTATTGGGCATACGAAGAGTTGAGGTATGATATGCATCTGTATGTGCCCCAGCATGAGGAGGCCAGGCAATGGTTGTTGGATAAAGTGCATCGGTTTAGGTACAATATTCACCCTGGGAGTATGAAGATGTATCGAGACTTGAAGGGGAACTTTTGGTGGCTTGGCATGAAGATAGATGTTCTAACCATGTGGCAAGGTGTACCACCTACTAGTTGGTCAAGGCAGAGCACTAGAGACCTAGAGGGACATTGCAGCAGCTGGATATTCCTGTGTGGAAGTGGGAGCATATCTCGATGGACTTTGTGACTAGTTTGCCGTGGACTCAGAGGAAGAACGACACCATGTGGGTGATCGTGGATTGACTAACCATGTCATCTCACTTCTTGGCCATTCGGGTGAAGCTTCTGATGCACCGCCTAGCAGAGTTGTATGTATCCGAGGTGGTGAGGCTGTATGATGTTCCGGTGTCTATCATGTTGGACAGAGACACGAGGTTCACCTCAAGGTTCTAGAGAACTCTGTAGGAGGCCTTTGGCACTGTGCTCAACTATAGTATGGCATTTCATCCTCAGTCGGATGGTCAAATAGAGAGAACTATCTAGATGCTGGAGGATATGCTCAGAGAATGTGCCTTAGACTTTCAAGGGAGTTGGGAGGGCCATCTGCCATTGATTGAGTTTGCCTACAACAATAGTTATCACTCGAGCAATGGGATAGTGCTATACGAAGCTTTGTATGGTAGGCCATGCAGATCGCTAGTTTACTGGAGCGAGGTGAGTGAGCGTCAATTGATTAGTCCTGAGCTTGTGCAGCTGTACCCAAACAAGGTGGATTTGATCCGTAGTAAGCTATTAGCTACATAGGGTCAGCAAAAGAGCTATGCCGATAGGAGGCGAAGACCGCTTGAATTTCTGGTGGGATACTATGTGTTTTTGAAGGTGTCACCGACCAAGGGTGTCATGTGGTTCAGGAAGCATGGCAAGCTAAGTTCTCGCTATATTGGCCCATACCAAATAACCCAAGGAATCGATGAGGTTGCTTATCGGTTGGATCTGCCACCAGAGATATCGTTTATGCACGATGTGTTCCATGTCTCCATGATGAGGATGTGCTTGGCTGACACGTCTCATGTGATCCCTGTTCAGCCAAAAGGATTCTAGGAAGATCTATCCTTTATGGAGGATGCCATCGAGATTGTCAACTACAAGGAGCAGGTGTTGCAGAATAAGGTGATTCCGCTTGTTTTGGTGCAGTGATGACATCATGGAGTTGAGAAGGCCACGTGGTAACATGAGGAAGCCATCCTAACCCAGTACCCGTATCTTTTCACCTAGTGATTTCGGGGGTAAAATCTTCTTTTAAGCGGGTTAGGATGTAACACCCATAAATTCATTTTGTAATTATTTATATTTTAATAAATTTATTCTTGGACGAGTGCTACTATTCGAGGCCTATTGTGTCGATTTGTGCTTTTGGGATTTGGCTTTGTGGGCCTGCTTTTGTTGCACGTCCTTGTGCATGGTTTGGCACTATGCTTTGTGGCATTGTGCATGTGGGGCCCGGGTGTGGGTCCGTGTGGGCTGGTTGGTGGGAGCAAGTCGGTGGTGTGAGTTAGTGAGCTCGTGTGGTTTGTGGTAGGCGGGATGCGTAGTTGTGCACACGCTCAGCTACCACCTTGCATGGCTTTATAAGCCCAAGCGCGCGACCAACCAGCTCAGCCTTCCTCTCCTCCTCTCCTTCTCCGTGTGTCTCCCTGTTCCGAGCATGCCGCTTCTCTTCTTCTTCCGCTCCTTCCACTCGTCCTCTCCCTCCACCCATCTCACTCCACCTCCTTCCCATCTCTCTCTTTCTCTCTTTCTCTCTTTCTCTCTTTCACCCTCTCTCCCCTGTCCCTCCTCCCCTACGTTCCCCCTCCTTTGTTTGGTGTGCTCGAGGGTCGATGGAAGCATGAAGTGGCTCGTGGTGGCATGTGGAGCTTGGGTGGTGTGCTCCTGTGGTTGTGTATGCCCTGGCGAGGGTCGTGGTCGCCGGAGTTGGCCGGAGGATCGCCGGAACGAGCATTACAGGTACGTAACTCTGACCCATGTAATAGAGAGCATGAATTTGGTAGAAATTGATAGGATTGCATGGCGTCTAGGTAAATTTACATTCCCAGAACTTATTGTGAATTTATGAGAATTTATGGTGGATTTATGGGCATTTATGTCGGTGGTTGAGTTTTGGGTCGTTTCGACCCTTATGCCTTTGTGATTTTATATCTTGATGCATGTTGAATGGATTTTGGTTTTGTTTGTGTGGATTTGGAGTAGACTCAAGCGTCTACATCTTATGTTTTATACAAGATTTTTGATGTTTGTTTAGGGGTCCGATCGGAGGTCCCAGTTGGGACAATTTCAGACTTTATGGTTTGGGCTGTTTTCTTTTTTTGTAGAATTCGACATACCGAACCATTTTAGTTTGCCGATTTTCTGTCAGTTTGGTCCTCTATTCGAATTCAGTTGTCTGATTTTGGACAGTCTACTAAATCAGTGGATTTCGGCCAACCGAACTATTTTTAGCATATCGATTTTGGCCTAAGTGTTGACCATTGACCTGATTCGGTCGATCGATTCCAATCGGTATACTGAACCAGTGGATTTCGGCATACCGAACCCGTGTTTAGGCTTGTCGAATCTGGACCCGAATGGCTTTGTAAAATTTAATTTCTAGGGGTTTTCTAGATTGGTTTGTTTTGTCCCCTTAAATTGGGATTGTGGGCCATCAATGGTGGTCCCTCAGGATACCTGATGTGCCATTTTGCTGAAGTTTTGAAAGTGTTTTCAAAGATATGAAAATGATTTCAAAGAGTTAGTTGGCCTGCATTGGAAAATAGTTTTTCTTAGTTTTCTGTGTGTGGGTCATGATAGTATGGGACCGTATCGTCGAGACCAGGGAATGTAATGACATTCTTGGGTGATCAAGTGCGACTCCCTGGTTGAGGTCGGGGAGCTGAGATACCTGAGGTTGAAGGACATTGGGTTCTGGAGGTATGAGACTCCTTGACTGTCGTCTCGAGGCTAGGGTTGATGTGTCTTGTGGCATAATTGGGAGGTATGATACTCCTACTATCACTGTGAGTACTGAGGCTCGGGTGTTGTCGGGTGTGGAGGTATGATACTCCCTCTTGAGCACTATGTGTGGAGGACGTCGTGAGGAAGTGTACCCTATGGTGGCCAGTGTAGGTGGGACACGTGCCCCATAACTGGTAACGTCCTAAGAGACAGGACAACATTCACAAGGAGGGGTTGGCTTTATGAGGGTTATCCAGGTTAGAGAATCATCGGACGACGCAACTCCTGCACAGGGTGGCACGTTGTGACAGTGCAGACGCCGTTGGTTGCTCTTCAGTTGACTGCTTGTGACTAGAGTTTGGTTGCCTGGTGTCAGGCTTCCCGACTCACTATGTGTGGTTTTGGCTATTGTGGGCCTTTGCTTGTGGTTTTGGTCTAGTAGAGCCCTAGTTGTGGTTTTGGTTGATGTGGGCTTGATTTTTGAAGTTTTGAGGAAATAGTTTGCAAATTGAATTTAAAGGAAAAATTTAATTATGATTTCGTTTTCCCGTCGTTTTCCTTATGTTTTTGGTTTACAGGTGCAGGCATGCAATTGGTTTAGCGTAGTGCATATAGATCGGAGTCTCCTAGCCGCACACATAGGTTCCTGGTAGATGATATTTTTCTGTTAGCCTTTATTTTCCTTTAATTTAATTTGTTTTAAATTATTGTGGAAAATGAGGGGCATTACAACTTGTATTGGAACCTAGCTAAAATCTCAAGCCAAAACACAGTCTGATTCTAGCTCAAAACTACATACACATTTCGCAATCATTTTCAATATTGTCACCTTGATTAGAGGCAACCAAGCATACAAGCAGTCGGCGAGGTACTAACCCCTATCCTACTGCACTACCATGATGAAGTTCTCCATGTCGGAGGACACTACCCCAGCCAATAGGACCTAACATGTTTCTTTTCATCCAGTAGGACCTAACATGTTTCTTTTCATCATATATGCATGGAATACGTCTTTTCTCGACATTCCATTAGTCTTTGATGACATAGGCTCACACCCCAAGGTCTAGCCAACACCATCTCATATGGGGTACTCCAGTCTCTTTCAACTGCCCCAAATCTCAACAACTACGATCGTATCTAATAATTTGTTTCATTGGAGTCTCAGACCTCTACTAGATTACTAACACCAAACCCATGTTGATCCAAAACAATACTAAATCCACTTTTCAAATCATGTAGGTTTTCTTCAAAAACCACTTTCAAATCCTTTCATTACAAGAAACATCATTTCATAAATCATCCTCCCACTCATGATACAAACCAATTAAAACCATTTACATTCCACTTTATTGAAAAATCTTATTATATAGCATTGGGGCCTGATTCAGCATGTCAGACAGAAAATGGTACATCGTATCTGGTTCAGATACCCAGAACGATCGACCAAATTTCCAAATGGTAGTCCGAAATTCCCTGGAACGATAGATCGAACATATTCGATTGTTTTAAATAGGGTCCATGGGCCAATACTGATAGAAAAATGGCATACTGAAACCAATTTGGCATACCGATTTCTACGAAATCTGAGTTATGTCCCATTCCCTAGCCCACTCGTCCTCTAGAATGGGAGCCACCAACAGACCCGTCTCTGATGAACCACAATTCACACAAATCAACCAAATGTAGGGCTCTAAGCCAACTACCATTTGGGACAAATTTCATCAAAAATCATAAACGTAGCTCTCGAAATAAAATCATAAAGACAGAGAGTGCATGAATCATCATTGTAGCACATGTCACATTTATCTTTCAAAAATCCAGAATAAATCACCATAAATCACAACCATGGCATTATCTACTCCTAGGCATGCATTTTTACTCATTCTCATCATTTCAACATTTCTTAGGATTTTATCATGATTTTCTAACATTTACTCATGAAACACAGAAATAGAGAGGGCGGTGAGATGCGTGCCTCTCAAAGGGTCTCCAGCGATCCCTCGCCTCTCCAGTGACCTCTCCGTAGCTCCGACATCATCTAAGCTCCCTGACCATCCAGCAAAGCCCTGACATGCCTATCCTCCTCTGGCTCTCACTTTCCTTCTTGGCTCCACTCTTCTAGTTTCCTCCTCCTCTAACTGTGCTCCGGATGCCTGAAGCCATGGCCTCTCTCACACTTGCCTCTCTGTGTTGACTATTGGTCATCTCTGTCTTGACCATTCACTAAGTTGGCATGGCAAGAGTAGACAGGACAAAGCTATGGGTGAAGATGAGGCTCATAAAGGAGAGAAAGAGAAGACTATTGTGCATGGTTTGACTAAAAGCCAACCAAGATTCCATGCACACACAAGAGCCACAAGAAGCTAGAATCCCACTCAACCAAGGAAGCCAAGCTAACATAGCCACATAGAGAGAGAAAAAATACACTCTTGGGCCAACATCACCTTGATTATCCATTAGTAAACCTTATGTCACAATTATTACAATTATTCCATAGTTTACAATAATCTGGATAATTGACCAATGTGTTACACTTGCCCAACGCCAAATTTCTCATGCCTACCTGAATTCGAGGAGACCATTTTTGAAATGTACGTAGATGATGGTACTATTTCTCAAATTTGTATGTACATGCATAAAATCATGGATTCTGTTGTTATATTCTATTAATTGATATTTACATGTCAAATGATATGTAGGAGGATAGGAGATGTCTCTTTTGGGTTTGGGAGGACGAACATTTCAATGTTGATGCAATTGGGCCAATTGGGAGGAGGAGCATCTCTTCCATTATATGCATGCTTGTGCCACAATTAGTGGAGGATGCAACTATCAACAATAACACTACTATTGGGCCTCCACTACAAGTTAGTGAGTTGAGTTCTAGGTGCTCTTGCGATGGCGACGTCTAGTCAAAAATTGAGATGGTTGCTTCCAACTGTGATGCTCGTAATGCTAGTCGTAAAGCATTTGAGAAGGCATAGTTGGAGATCAATGGAGAAAACCGTCGGGAACTAAAAATCATGGATACTACTTGGAGAATTGGTAGGAAGCGTGAAAAGATTATGATCTTCCTTGCCTTATTTGCGATATGGATCACGATTCTGCTACGTTAAGATTGTGAATTACGTAGATTTTTTTTTTTTAAACAAACACTATATTCAGTATTGTAATATGAATGACTACTTCATTAGTGTTGATGTCTACAATTTCTTGTAATATAACTAACCTCTAGAATTACTTTTGGTTGCCTTGTATTTGTTTGTTGAAGGTAATAGTATCTAATGTATTTGTAGGGGTCTCTATATATGTGTGTAATTTGAGTACATTGGTGGAACATTTTCTTGTAATGTTAGATTAATGTATGCTTTTTATTAATTGGAATAGGTCTTTAATCTAAATCTGATGGAAAATTTGTCATCTTAAATATTTTGTTTCATTGGTTTCATATATGATCCATACATAATGTTAAATGATATACTTTTTAATCAAGATGATTACATATAGTAATGAAGTAGGCATTCCTTTCAAATCTAAACGACAGACAATTGAGACAAGCCAAAAGCATAGAATGCCTGCCCCAAAGAAGCAATTGATTCATACTTAGATGATTACATATATTGATGAAGAATTCAGATCATATTTTATCAGTCTGTATCCATACATGTTGGTTTTGTATCAGTTTTTTAGGGGTTTCTTCAAGTAGGAATACATCCATATGGATCTCAATTAAAATTTGAATAAAAGGAGATGGTAAAAGCCATAATCACTTAGCCCTTGTTTAGAAGCTGGATAAAGCCAAAATTGGAATTACAATTCCATTTGGTAAGTCAAAAAATGGAATAAAAGTGGAATAGTAATTTTTATTCTGATTTACTTACTCCAGAATAACTATTCTATGGAAAGGGTGAAATAAAGTATTCTGCTAAGTTATTCTGATACATGTACGTATACAGTGTGTTTATTTTTTGTTTAAAAATTAATACATATATAATATAATGTATACATATTTTAAATTAGATATTTATCTTAATAATCAAGTTGATTATTATTAATCTACATGTGTTTCCCTTATTCTGATACTTATTCCACTTTTCATCTAAACTAGAATATCTCCCTATACACACTTATTCACCTTTAAAAGAAAATCACTTTCAAACTGAATAGTAATACTATCAGAAAACCGATACCATTTTCTACTTATTCCTACTATTCTTATTCTACATCTAAAGAGGGGCTTAGTTTGCAACCTTATACAGTGTAAGTCTATAATTATATACTCATATGCGTAGCCTACAGTCTTGCGAGCAAGTTCATCCTATAATCAAGTGGCTTGATCGGAGAAAAAAAATCTTTATCCATTATTACTTGTCACAAGAATGGTTTACAAGCCTATGGAGGCTCATGTCTATATCAATCTAAAGCAAAAGAATAGTACATATTGTATCAAACTTTGGAATCGATGTGTTCAATAGTTACTATATCATTATGAATAACTAGTCAAAAGCTTGCCTCCCTTTTCAATCCAGTGATCATTTACAAATTGTCTAAGAGCTCTTCACACTTCCAAGTCATTCATTCATTCAAAGAATTCGCAAACCGTCGACTATTTTCAACACCATTGAGTTTCACATATACAACCTGGTAGAATATTTGCATAGAAACTTTCTTCAAGTTTTGGTAATTCTCCAAGTCATCTTCCCACTTTGTGCAACTTCCTTACTTTCGAACTGAATTTCTTCGAAGAAATCTTCCCCTCATGTAATTGATGAACGTGCTTGACAATATTAACCCTGCAAAGACCATAAAAATTCAAAAGGTTTTTGCTTGCTAGTTGTACAATTATTAGATAGGAAACCTGAAAACAAACGGAATGTAATGCAAGTAAATTATAAAAGCTCTAGCTACAGTTACAAGTGACCAGGATGGAAACTAGCCAGTCACTAGGACAACGAGTAATAACATTAATAAGTTTGCATATCAGGCTTTTAAATATGATATGCATGAGTGAGTCAACATATCATTCATAATTTTGATTATGTAAGAATCTATTTAAGACACGGACCTAGTCCCAAACCAACGTGACTATGATTAAAATTTGAAGAAAACATAAATTTCATGTAGTTTATATAATCCTCAACATTTTTGTTATGACGGGTTTGTTGGTTGTGCCTTCGTGCTATTTTCATATAAATACAAACTGAAAGTTCAAAGAATGATACGAGAATATGTGATTCCAAAATGTTAACTAGTCAATTATTCTTAATTTTTGATCCTCAGAAGTTGAATGAAGAGCTCTTCCATTTTCTATATTTGTAGAATACCAGAAATATTATACAGACATGAACAGTTGGATCTTCAAAACTGGCATGAATATCTATACTCTTTAACAAAAACAAAAAGGAATAATGGCACAAATTTGCAAAAAGTGCACCAATCACTAATCTAATTGTAATAAAGAGAGGCGACTAAGTACAATTACCACCTATCTAGGTTGATTGTTTTCCATCATAGGTATAGACAAAAACATCACTCTGAAGAGCAACTACATGGTCCAATCCAACAAGCCTATTTTGATGATTCCTAAAAGGGCTTAGTTCTTCATTTGTAGATAGGGAAGAATGTGAGTAAATGTTTGAAAACTCGTTGCTTAGATGATCCATTAGCCCATTTCTAAATGCTTCAACAGCCACCAGATAAATTCTGGTGCTGGATGAGAAACCTAAACCTTTGAGCATAAGTGAAGTTTCCCAGGGGGTCAATGGGCTGCCACCTAGTTTCCTTCTCTCAGCACCATCAATTTCCTTCTCCTTCCAGTGGCTTACTTCATAGTGCATTAGACGAAGTTCCATGGCTTGTTCAGAAGTCAAATTTTGACTATTAGTATGCCTATATATGGTTCTATACATATTTTAGTTATGGGTCCTTGTCTATAGAAGATTCTAGAACTTGTTACTATAACAAACTTGATTCTCTTGTATAAATGAAGTTCTCATCTACGTGTCTATGAGTGAGGAAGTTTTCTCTCCACTTTGGCATGCAAACATGGTATCAGAGTCTCATCGATCCTAACTTTTTTCCCTCTCTCACTCTCTTCGCTCATATTGCTCCCTTCTTCATTCTTCTCTTTAGTTTTTTTCTCTTCTCTAATTGGCTTCTCCCAATAGCTCTGTTTTGGATTTTGCCACAGCCACTTCTTCTCTATTCGCTATAAATCCTCTTCCCTTCTCCTCTCTACCAAGTGCTTACAATCATCTCGAGGTTAAGCTTACACCCACAAATTATCTCCTCTGGAAAACCCAATTCATGCTACTACTCTGAAGCCTAGGTTTGGTGGGTCTCATTGACGACACTTACAAGTGCCTTCCCTCGATAGTTCCTGCCCCTCTTACTTTCTCTCAAATAGTGGTTGCATCTCCTTCCTTTATCACTTAGAAAGTAAATCCTCTGTATCATCAATGGGTCTGCAAAGATCAACAGCTTCACACCTAGATCATGCAGTCTCTCTCAAAAGAGGTTCTCTTATCTGTCACCAGTGTTAGCACATTGTTCGAAGCTTGGCATGTTCTTGAAACAACATTCGATACTTCATCACATACTCGCCTTGTTCAACTAACCATGCAACTTCATAACCTTAAGAAAGGTGACATGGGCATTGTTGCTTATCTCCGTCAAGCTCGATACATAACCGAGGAGCTTCATGTTGTTGGTCATGCACTTTCTGATGCAAACTTCAATGCTATTATCTACAATAACCTGCCAACAGATTATAGTGACATTATCACAACTCTAACTACAAGATCTACTCTGGTGAGCTTTCTAGAGCTTCTCAGTATCTTACCAGGTCATTTAATCTATCTTCAAGCCTCCCAGTCTACTCTCTCGACTTTACTACCTACTCCTACTACACCTACCCTCACCACAAATCCAGTTGTCCACATGGTTCAGCCATCCTCTTCTTCCTATGGTCGAGGGCATCAGTTAGGCTGAGGCCGAGGACGACAATTTGGTGATTGTCGTGACCCTTGTCCGGTGTGTGGCGTTCATGGTCACAGTCCTTATAATTGTCGCTTCCATCATCATGGATCATTGTAACGCCCCGAACCCGGGTACACAACTTAAATCATAGTATCACAAGTAATAACGATAATTACAGTATTAATTAAACCACTATAACTAACTAACGCTCACCTCTAGGAATAATGTGTGGCTAGTAACTTCTACACGGGCACTAGGATTGGACTACACCTCCCGCACCTGAAACCAAACAAAGCACACGTGAGTGACATCCAAGGCACTCAGTATGCGCTCCACATAGAAAACCACAGCAAAACAGTGAGAAAACACAAGCCTAAACTATTACAAAACGTGGTTATCAAAATTCCATTTCAAAACATCATTTCTTTTTAAATCATTTGGAATCTCTATCCAAACATACCTTTTTCAAAAGCTCGCATTCTCTTTTAGATTCATTCATTTTTAAACCTTTTTATTCACTTCGAGAAATCCAAATTCTAGACCTCATAGGGCTCAAAACAAAATCATATACATATAGCTGGTAACTAGTTAAAACATGACGTGTATTCCTTGCTAGAATCTAAAGACAAAAAACAAGTCTCAGAATGTGGAGATTGTTGGCCCCATCACCCTTGAGTCGGAGGGAATGGGACAGCACAAGTTTTCTATGGTAGCACAGGTGAGGAGAGAAGAAAAAAGGAAGAAAAGATAGGGAAGAAGGAGGAGTCTCACACATGAGGCGTGGGGAGAGAGGAAAGAATAGAAAAGGAAAAGAGAAAGGAGAAAAACACGAGCACATAAATCAATGCAATTGTGCATCTTGTGACGAGATTCCACATTGGTCCCACCACATAAACAAGTGCATAGAAAGCCAATAAATCTACGCATGCCCTAAAAACAACAAATTATCTATTAATAAACCATTTATAAAATATTACAATTAATTACACAGTTTACAATTAAAAATGGATAATCAGGCCCAGGTGTCACATCCTACCCCTCTTATAAGAATTTCATCCTTGAAATTCAGTTCTAATAAAATAAGTAGGTATATTGTCTCTGGATGTCCACCTTGTGCTCCCAAGTAGCCTCCTCCATACCAAAATATTACTACTGAACCAACACCAATGAAATCACTTTGTTTTTGAGAACTTGCTCTTTCCTATCCAGTATCTGAATTACATTTTCAATCATAGACATGTCCTATTGTAGCTCCACTGGCTACACTAGTATAACTTGGGACGCATTGGCCAAACATTTCCTCAAGATGAACACATGGATGGTGCTGTGTACATTGGCCAACTTCGGAGGCAAGTCTAGTTTGTATGCCACCTCACCAACCCTCTTGATAATCTGTTACAGTCTGATGTACGTAGGGCTCAGCCTGCCTCTCTTTCCAAACCACATGACTCCTTTGGTTGGTGACACCTTCAAGAAAATGAAGTCTCCTACCTCGAATTTCAAAGGTCTCTACCTCCTATCTGCATAACTCTTTTGTCGACTCTAAGCAGACAACAACCTATTCCTAATTAGGTCCAGCTTGCCCTCGTACTACTTTACGATCTCGAGCTCAATTAATTGTCTCTCACCCACCTTACTCTAGCAAGTGGGTGTCCTGCAAGGTCTACCATACAATGCTTCATATGGTGCCATACCAATACTAACGTGGTAACTGTTATTATATGCAAACTCAATTAGAGATAAATGATCCTCCCAGTTACCACCAAAATCCAAAAGGCATAGGCCTTCATCATGTCCTCTAGTGTCTGGATGGTCCTCTCTATCTGGCCATCTGTTTAGGAGTGAAAGGTGGTACTAAAACTTAACACTGTACCAAAAGTCTCCTGTAAAGCTCCCTAGAACATCGATGTGAACCTCGTGTCTCTATCAAACACAATAGACACTGAGACACCATGTAGTCTCACAAGCTCTACAACATACAACTCTGTCAGCTTTGTCAAGGGAAGATTCACCCCTATTGGCAAGAAATGTGTCGATTTCATATGGTGATCCACAATCACTCAAACTGTACAATTCTTCTTCGGGTCCTCAGCAAACTCGTCACAAAATCCACATTATCGATTCCAACCCCTCGTGGTTCCATAACACATTATTATTATTATTTTTCCAAAACTCTAGGGTTTTCTTTTAAAACCATTACACATTGTCTTTTCTTTGCAGGGAATCATCCCATGTAAACACGACCCTTCATTTGGGTCCCAAGCTCAACATTATACAAAAACTAGGCATTCATATTTATTATTGGGTCTCATGCCCAAAAATCACATTAAACCAAACATTTATCAATTTCTTCCATTTTTTGGGATCCCTAGCCCAAAACCATATTCAATTTCATTATTGAATTCTATATTCCTCTATGTCATCCACATGGGGAAAACTTCATTAATACAAGCTCATTATCCATTCAAAACCATTTATTTCTATTTTTCATAATCATTATTTCATATAGGCCAGGAGTCTGGTTCGACAGATCGAACCAGTTCGGTATACCGAACTGGGTTTCAACACCCAAAATGGTCAACCGAATTTGGGATTCAGTCGTCCAAAATCCCTGTTTCGGTCAACCGAAATACATTTGATCCACCAAAATCTCCTGAAATGGATGATTGGACATTTTCAATCTACTAAATTAGGGTTTTTGGTTGAATACTGACAAAAAAAGGTATACCGAATCAAAATCGGCATACCAAACTTCCCGATTTCAGTAAACTTGCCTTGAGTCCTATCCATTCGTTCGCTACAATTAAGACCCCCGACGGACCCAACAAACACACCACATAAATCTTTGTTATTTAAACGCAACTATTGTAGTTACTCCCCAACTGTTGATTGGATGGGATCATGGGAAGGTGATAAGAATCTCATCGATAAAATCCGAGATTTACTTGAGGAGGGGGAAGTATATATGATTCTCTCACCAATAAAATAAAATTGTCGGAGTTGGTTATATGGGAAAATTTGAACTTACGGTTCATTCTTTAAATGCTGATTTATTAAGAAACTTATGTATCCATCCATTTCACTCTTGACAGATCTTGTAGACTTCGTGATTATGTAGACAATTACCGTGTTCCATAATTTGGAAGTTGAGTGCATGATTATTAGGATAGCCAAGGATAATAATCAATAAAAACCCCTTTCTTTTTGTGATTGTTGTCGAAGCATATCAGTGTTTTATGATAACTGAAGCAAATGTAACTTTCGATTGTTTAACTAAAAATATTTTGTGACCTTTTGCAAGCAAGACACATCTAAACTTCGGAAAAAAGAAATATCCTTGAAGAAAGCCACTGCCATGGGAAGCAAGGGAAGGCAAAAGGCCAAGAAAAGGCAAGTCGAGGATGAGGTTAATTGACAGACATACCAAAGAACTTGCCTCCATGGGATACACAAAAAACAAGGATAAGGGTGACCTCGCCAACTTGGTGATGGTCATTGCAGGTGTTTCTATTACCTCTGATGTCTCAAAGCAAAGGAAAAGTGTAAAGAAACAAGAGAAAAGAGCTCAGCAAGAAACTAATAGTTGTTAGAGACTATTTAGTGAAAGCCGAGGCCAAAAGTCAAATAGTTGTTAGAGACTGTTTAGTGAAACTATTGAATCATTGTAGCCAAGGCAAGACTGTTAGAGACTGTTTAGTGAAACTATTGAATCATTGTAGCCAAGGCAAGACTGTTAGAGACTGTTTGTAACTTGATAATTAAAATACCACATCCATCCGCAGAGGTAATTTGACATAGAATTTACCCTCCAACTCTTATTACTGTAGTTCTAAAAATAGTTAGAGACATCATTTGTAGATCGATCCGACCTAGGGCTGGCAATGGGTTGGGTCTGGACCCAGGACCCGCAGGTCTAGACCCATTAAGTATGGGTCTAGGTCCTAAAAATGAGACCCATGGACCCGTGGACCCAGACCCGCTTGACCCGCTCATTTACTGGGTCGGGTCTGGGTCTAAAAATACCCAAAACCGTGGACCCGATTTATTTATAATATATTATAGTTAAATATAAAAAGTAATGTATAATATATACACTATATATATAATATATATTACTCTACTCTTAAATCTCATTCTCTTTAAAGTCTAAAATTTATATGGTGTATGCACATTGA